>JAXCGZ010011757.1:57500-69159 GCA_037179515.1 Halocaridina rubra
TAGTTAGGTTAGCTTCACTAAAAATCCCTAGTAATCTCGAATAATCAATAAAAAATCCCTAAAAATCTCTAAAAATACCTAAAAATTACAAACAATTAATAAAAATTACAAAAAATCACTAAAAACTCAAGAAACCACTAAAAATCCATAAAAATTCCCTAAAATATACCTAAAAATCATTAAAAATCCTGAAATATCCCATACATTCCATTAAAAGTCCTAAAAATCCTAAAAAATCTCTAAAAATCCCTACAAATCCTTAAAAATCCTTAAAAATTCCTAACAATTCAAAAAATATCTAAAACTCCATAAAAGAAAATCCATAAAAATCTCTTAAAATCAATAAAAATAACAAAAAATCCATGAAAAATCCAAAAAAAAACAAAAAAATATATAAAAATCCATGAAAAACACCAAAAATCAATAGAAATTAATATAAATATATTGAATCTAAAAATCATTAAAAGTCCATAAAAATCTCTAAAAATCTCAAAAAATCCATAGAACTCATTAAAAATCCCAATAAATCGCTAAAATCGTTAAAAAAACATTAAAATCCATAAAAATCCCTACAAATCCCGAAAAATTAAAAAAATTCTTTAAAAATCTATAAAAATCCCTAAAAATCCATAAAATTTCCCTGAAAAATCGCTACAAATCAATAAACATTCCTAAAATTCCCCAATAATAAATAAAAATTCATTAATAATCCATAGAAATCATTAAAAAATCCATACACATCTTTAAAAATTACTAGTACAGTGGTAACGCGCTGGCTTCGCATTCACGAGGTCGAAAGATCGGTCCCCGTCCAAGACCGAGAGTTTAAGCTGTTTACTGGCAGGAACTGCTGTGGGTGGACATCACAGTGGGGGGTTGGGGCTTGTCCTGGCTGACGAATACCCATTGTAAAATGGAAATAAAGTTTATTATTATTATTATTATTAAAATCACTAGAAATAAATTAAAATTCGAAAAAATCCATAAAAATCTCTAAAAATCATTAGATATTACCAAAAATCCATAGAAATTCCTAACAAAATCCATAAAAATCTTTAAAAATCTCTAAATATCCCTAAAATTCACTAAAAATACCTTAAAATCTCTAGAAATCCTTAAAACCCTATAAAGAAATGGTAAAAATCTCTAAAAATCGCTAAATTCAACTAATAATCCCTAAAATTTTCTAAAACTCCTGAAAAATCCCTGTAAATATCTAAAAATTCCTAAATTTTTCTAAAAATCCTTAAAAAATTATAAAAACCAATAAAAATTTCAAAAAAAAAATCTCTAAAAAACCCTTAATATTCCTAAAAGTTCATTTTTAGGGATTTGTAGGGATTTTTAGAGATTTTTAATGATTTTTAGGACTTTTAATGGAATGTATGGGATATTTCAGTATTTTTAATGATTTTTAGGTATATTTTAGGGAATTTTTATGGATTTTTAGTGGTTTCTTGAGTTTTTAGTGATTTTTTGTAATTTTTATTAATTGTTTGTAATTTTTAGGTATTTTTAGAGATTTTTAGGGATTTATTATTGATTATTCGAGATTACTAGGGATTTTCAGTGAAGCTAACCTAACCACCTAACCTAACCTAACCTAACCTAACTTAACCTAACCTAGCTTAACCTAACCTAACCTAATTTAACCTAACCTAACTTAACCTAACTTAACCTAACCTAACCTAACCTAACCAAACCTAACTTAACCTAACCTAACCTAACCTAACTTAACCTAACCTAACCTAACCTAACCTAACTTAACTTAACCTAACCTAACCTAACCTAACCTAACTTAACCTAACTTAACCTAACTTAACTTGACCTAACCTAACCTAACCTAACATAACCTAACTTAACCTAACCTAACCTAACCTAACTCAACTTAACCTAACTTAACCTAACCTAACCTAACTTAACCTAACCTAACTTAACCTAACCTAACCTAACCTAACCTAACTTAACCTAACCTAACCTAACCTAACTTAACCTAAACTAACCTAACCTACCCTAACTTAACCTAACCTAACCTAACCTAACCTAACCTAACTTAACCTAACCTAACTTAACCTAACCTAACCTAATCTAACCTAACCCAACTTAACCTTACCTAACCTAACCAAACCTAACCTAACTTAACCTAACCTAACCTAACCTAACCTATCCTAACCAAACCTAACCTAACTTAACCTAACCTAACCTAACCTAACCTAACTTAACCTAGCCTAACCTAACCTAACCTAACCTAACTTAACCTAACCTAACCTAAATTAACCTAACCTAACCTAACCTAACCTAACTTATCCAAACTTAACCTAACCTAACCTAACCAAACCTACCTTAACCTAACCTAACCTAACCTAACCTAACCTAACTTAACTTAACCTAATCTAACCTAACCAAACCTAACCTAACCTAACCTAACTTAACTTAACCTAACCTAACCTAGCCTAACCTAACTTAACCTAACCTAATCTAACTTAACCTAACCTAACCTAACCTAACCTAACCTAACCTAACTTAACCTAACCTAACCTAACTTAACCTAACCTAAACTAACCTAACCTAACCAAACCTAACCTAACTTAACCTAACCTAACTTAACCTAACTTAACCTAACCTAACCTAACCTAACTTAACCTAACCTAACCGAACCTAACTTAGCCTAACCTAACCTAACCTAACCTAACCTAACCTTAGGTTAGGTAAGGTTAAGTTAGGTTAGGTTAGGATAGGTTAAGTTAGGTTAGGTTAAGTTAGGTTAGGTTAGGTTAGGTTAGGTTAGGTTAGGATAAGTTAGGTTAGGTTAGGTTAGGTTAGGTTAGGTTAAGTTAGGTTAGGTTAGGTTAGATTAGGTTAGGTTAAGTTAGGTTAGGTTAGGTCAGGTTAGGTTAGGTTAAGTTAGGTTAGGTTAGGTTAAGTTAGGTTAGGTTAGGTTAGGTTAGGTTAAGTGAGGTTACCTAAGGTTAGGTTAGGTTAGGTTAGGTTAAGTTAGGTTAGGTTAGGTTAAGTTAGGTTTGGTTAGGTTAAGTTAGGTTAAGTTAGATTAGGTTAGGTTAGGTTAGGTTAAGTTAGGTTAGGTTAGGTTAGGTTAAGCTAGGTTAAGTTAGGTTAGGTTAGGTTAGGTTAGGTTTGGTTAGGTTAGGTTAGGTTAAGTTAGGCTAAGTTAGGTTAGGTTAAGTTAGGTTAGGTTAGGTTAGGTTAATTTAGGTTAGGTTAGGTTTGGTTAGGTTAGGTTAAGTTAGGTGTAGTTAGGTTAGGTTAGGTTAAGTTAGGTTAGGCTAGGTTAGGTTAGGTTAGGTTAGGTTAAGTTAGGTTAGTTTAGGTTAGGTTAAGTTAGGTTAGGTTTGGTTAAGTTAGGTTAGGTTAGGTTAGATTAGGTTAGGTTAAGTTAGGTTAGGTTAGATTAGGTTAGGTTATGTTAAGTTAGGTTAGGTTAGGTTAGGTTAGGTTAAGTTAGGTTAGGTTTGGTTAGGTTAGGTTAGGTTAAGTTAGGTTAGGTTAGGTTAGGTTAGGTTAGGTTAGGTTAAGTTAAGTTAGGTTAGGTTAGGTTAGGTCAGGTTAAGTTAGGTTAGGTTAGGTTAGGCTAGGTTAGGTTAGGTTAGGTTAAGTTAAGTTAGGTTAGGTTAGGTTAGGTTAGGTTAGGTTAAGTTAGGTTAGGTTAGGTTAGGTTAGGTTAGGTTAAGTTAGGTTAGGTTAAGTTAGGTTAGGTTAGGTTAGGTTAGGTTAGGTTAAGTTAGCTTAGGTTAGGTTAGGTTAGGTTAGGTTAGGTTAAGTTAGGTTAGGTTTGGTTAGGTTAGGTTAGGTTTGGTTAGGTTAGGTTAATTTAGGTTAGGTTAGGTTAGGTTAGGTTAGGTTCAGTTAAGTTAGGTTAGGTTAGGTTAGGTTAAGTTAGGTTAGGTTAGGTTAGGTTAGGTTAGGTTAGGTTAGGTTAGGTTAGGTTTGGTTAAGTTAGGTTAGGTTAGGTTATGTTAGGTTAGGTTAAGTTAGGTTAGGTTAGGTTAGGTTAGGTTAAGTTAAGTTAGGTTAGGTTAGGTTAAGTTAGGTTAGGTTAGGTTAGGTTAGGTTAGGTTAAGTTAAGTTAGGTTAGGTTAGGTTAAGTTAGGTTAGGTTAAGTTAGGTTAGGTTAAGATAAGTTAGGTTGGGTTTGGTTAGGTTAGGTTAGGTTAAGTTAGGTTAGGTTAGGTTAGGCTAGGTTAAGTTAGGTTAGGTTAGGTTAGGTTAGGTTAAGTTAGGTTAGGTTAGGTTAGGTTAGGTTAAGTTAGGTTAGGTTAGGTTAGGTTAGGTTAGGTTAATTTAGGTTAGGTTAGGTTAGGTTAGGTTAGGTTAGGTTAAGTTAGGTTAGGTTAGGTTAGGTTAGGTTAGGCTAAGTTAGGTTAGGTTAGGTTAGGTTAAGTTAGGTTTGGTTAGGTTAGGTTAAGTTAGGTTAGGTTAGGTTAGTTTAGGTTAGGTTAGGTTAAGTTAGGTTAGGTTAGGTTAGGTTAGGTTAGGTTAAGTTAGGTTAGGGTAGGTTAGGTTAAGCTAGGTTAGGTTAGGTTAGGTTAAGTTAGGTTAGGTTAGGCTAGGTTAGGTTAGGTTAGGTTAGGTTAAGTTAGGTTAGGTTAGGTTAGGTTAAGTTAGGTTAGGTTAGGTTAGGTTAAGTTATGTTAGGTTAAGTTAGGTTAGGTTAGGTTAGGTTAGGTTAGGTTAAGTTAGGTTAAGTTAGGTTAGGTTAGGTTAAGTTAGGTTAGGTTAGGTTAGGTTAGGTTAAGTTAGGTTAGGTTAAGTTAGGTTAGGTTAGGTTAGGTTAGGTAGTTAGGTTAGCTTCACTAAAAATCCCTATTAATCTCGAATAATCAATAAAAAATCCCTAAAAATCTCTAAAAATACCTAAAAATTACAAACAATTAATAAAAATTACAAAAAATCACTAAAAACTCAAGAAACCACTAAAAATCCATAAAAATTCCCTAAAATATACCTAAAAATCATTAAAAATCCTGAAATATCCCATACATTCCATTAAAAGTCCTAAAAATCCTTAAAAATCTCTAAAAATCCCTACAAATCCTTAAAAATTCTTAAAAATTCCTAACAATTCAAAAAATATCTAAAACTCCATAAAAGAAAATCCATAAAAATCTCTTAAAATCAATAAAAATAACAAAAAATCCATGAAAAATCCAAAAAAACAAAAAAATATATAAAAATCCATGAAAAACACCAAAAATCAATAGAAATTATTATAAATATATTGAATCTAAAAATCATTAAAAGTCCATAAAAATCTCTAAAAATCTCAAAAAATCCCTAGAACTCATTAAAAATCCCAATAAATCGCTAAAAATCGTTAAAAAAAACATTAAAATCCATAAAAATCCCTACAAATCCCGAAAAATTAAAAAAAATCTTTAAAAATCTATAAAAATCCCTAAAAATCCATAAAATTTCCCTGAAAAATCCCTACAAATCAATAAACATTCCTAAAATTCCCCAATAATCCATAAAAATTCATTAATAATCCATAGAAATCATTAAAAAATCCATACACATCTTTAAAAATTACTTAAAATCACTAGAAATAAATTAAAATTCGAAAAAATCCATAAAAATCTCTAAAAATCATTAGATATTACCAAAAATCCATAGAAATTCCTAACAAAATCCATAAAAATCTTTAAAATTCTCTAAATATCCCTAAAATTCACTAAAAATACCTTAAAATCTCTAGAAATCCTTAAAACCCTATAAAGAAATGTTCAAAATCTCTAAAAATCGCTAAATTCAACTAATGATCCCTAAAATTTTCTAAAACTCCTGAAAAATCAGTGTAAATATCTAAAAATTCATAATTTTTCTAAAAATCCTTAAAAATTTATTAAAACCAATAAAAATTTCTAAAAAACATCTCTAAAAAATCCTTAATATTCCTAAAAGTTCATTTTTAGGGATTTGTAGGGATTTTTAGAGATTTTTAAGGATTTTTAGGACTTTTAATGGAATGTATGGGATTTTTAAGGATTTTTAATGATTTTTAGGTATATTTTAGGGAATTTTTATGGATTTTTAGTGGTTTCTTGAGTTTTTAGTGATTTTTTGTAATTTTTATTAATTGTTTGTAATTTTTAGGTATTTTTAGAGATTTTTAGGGATTTATTATTGATTATTCGAGATTACTAGGGATTTTTAGTGAAGCTAACCTAACTACCTAACCTAACCTAACCTAACCTAACTTAACCTAACCTAACTTAACCTAACCTAACCTAACCTAACCTAACCTAACCTAACCTAACCTAACCTAACCTAACCTAACCTAACTTAACCTAACCTAACCTAACCTAACCTAACCTAACTTAACCTAACCTAACCTAACCTAACCTACCTAACTTAACCTAACCTAACCTAAACTAACCTAACCTAACCTAACCTAACTAACCTAACCTAACCTAACCTAACCTAACTTAACCTAACCTAGCCTAACCTAACCTAACCTAACCTAACCTAACCTAACCTAACCTAACTTAACCTAACCTAACTTAACCTAACCTAACCTAACCTAACCTAACCTAACCTAACCTAACCTAACCTAACTTAACCTAACCTAACCTAACCTAACTTAACCTAACATAACCTAACCTAACCTAACCTAACTTAACCTAACCTAACCTAGCTTAACCTAACCTAACCTAACCTAACTTAACCTAGCCTAACCTAACTTAACCTAACCTAACTTAACCTAACCTAACCTAACTTAACTTAACCTAACCTAACCTAATCTAACCTAACTTAACCTAACCTAACTTAACCTAACCTAACCTAACTTAACTTAACCTAACCTAACCTAACCTAACCTAACTTAACCTAACTTAACCTAACCTAACTTAACTTAACCTAACTTATCCTAACCTAACCTAACTTAACCTAACCTAACTTAACCTAACCTAACCTAACCTAACCTAACCTAACTTAACCTAACCTAAACTAACCTAACCTAACCTAACTTAACTTAACCTAACCTAACCTAACCTAACTTAACCTAACCTAACCTAACCTAACCTAACCTAACCTAACCAAACTTAACCTAACCTAACCTAACCAAACCTAACTTAACCTAACCTAACTTAACCTAACCTAACCTAACCTAACTTAACCTAACCTAACCTAACTTAACCTAACCTAACTTAACCTAACCTAACCTAACTTAACTTAACCTAACCTAACCTAACCTAACTTAACCTAACCTAACTTAACCTAACCTAACCTAACTTAACTTAACCTAACCTAACCTAACCTAACTTAACCTAACCTAACTTAACTTAACCTAACTTAACCTAACCTAACCTAACTTAACCTAACCTAACTTAACCTAACCTAACCTAACCTAACCTAACTTAACTTAACCTAACCTAACCTAACCTAACCTAACTTAACTTAACCTAACCTAACCTAACCTAACCTAACCTAACTTAACCTAACCTAACCTAACCTAACCTAACTTAACCTAACCTAACCTAACCTAACCTAACCTAACTTAACCTAACCTAACCTAACCTAACCTGACTTAACCTAACTTAACCTAGCCTAACCTAACCTAACCAAACATAACTTAACCTAACCTAACCTAACCTAACTTAACCTAACCTAACCTAACCTAACCTAACCTAACCTAACTTAACTTAACCTAACCTAACCTAACCTAACCTAACCTAACTTAACCTAACTTAACCTAACTTAACTTGACCTAACTTAACCTAACCTAACCTAACCTAACTTAACCTAACCTAACCTAACCTAACCTAACCTAACTTAACTTAACCTAACCTAACCTAACCTAACCTAACCTTACTTAACCTAACCTAACCTAACTTAACTTAACTTAACCTAACTTGACCTAACCTAACCTAACTCTAACCTAACCTAACCTAACCTAACCTAACCTAACTTAACCTAACCTAACCTAACCTAAGCTAACCTAACCTAACTTAACCTAGCCTAACCTAACCTAAACTAACCTAACTTAACCTAACCTAACCTAACCTAACCTAACCTAACTTAACCTAACCTAACCTAACCTAACCTAACCTAACCTAACTTAACCTAACCTAACCTAACCTAACCTAACCTAACCTAACTTAGCTTAACCTAACCTAACCTAGCCTAACCTAACATAACCCAACCTAACCTAGCTTAACCTAACCTAACCTAACCTAACCTAACCTAACCTAACTTAACCTAACCTAACTTAACCTAACCTAACCTAACCTAACCTAACCTAACCTAACCTAACTTAACCTAACCTATACTAACCTAACCTAACCAAACCTAACCTAACTTAACCTAACCTAACTTAACCTAACTTAACCTAACCTAACCTAACCTAACCTAACTTAACCTAACCTAACCTAACCTAACTTAACCTAACCTAGCCTAACCTAACCTAACCTAACCTAACCTTAGGTTAGGTTAAGTTAGGTTAGGTTAAGTTAGGTTAAGTTAGGTTAGGTTAGGTTAGGTTAGGTTAGGTTAGGTTAAGTTAGGTTCGGTTTGGTTAGGTTAGGTTAGGTTAAGTTAGGTTAGGTTAGGTTAGGTTAAGTTAGGTTAGGCTAGGTTAGGTTAGGTTAAGTTAAGTTAGGTTAGGTTAGGTTAGGTTAGGTTAGGTTAGGTTAAGTGAGGTTACCTTAGGTTAGGTTAGGTTAGGTTAAGTTAGGTTAGGTTAAGTTAGGGTAGGTTAGGTTAGGTTAGGTTAGGTTAAGTTAGGTTAGGTTAGGTTAGGTTAGGTTAGGTTAAGTTAGGTTAGGTTAGGTTAGGTTAGGTTAAGTTAGGTTTGGTTAGGTTCAGTTAGGTTAATTTAGGTTAAATTAGGTTAGGTTTAGTTAGGTTAGGTTAGGTTAGGTTAGGTTAATTTAGGTTAGGTTAGGTTAGGTTAGGTTAGGTTAACTTAGGTTAAGTTAGGTTAGGTTAGGTTAGGCTAAGTTAGGTTAGGTTAAGTTAGGTTAGGTTAGGTTAGGTTAGGTTAGGTTAAGTTAAGTCAGGTTAGGTTAGGTTAGGTTAGGTTAGGTTAGGTTAAGTTAGGTTAGGTTAGGTTAGGTTAAGTTAGGTTAGGTTAGGTTAGGTTAAGTTAGGTTAGGTTAAGTTAGGTTAGGTTAGGTTAGGTTAATTTAGGTTAGGTTAGGTTAGGTTAAGTTAGGTTAGGTTAGGTGAGGTTAGGTTAGGTTAGGTTAGGTTAGGTTAGGTTAAGTTAGGTTAGGTTAAGTTAGGTTAGGTTAGGTTAGGTAGTTAGGTTAGCTTCACTAAAAATCCCTAGTAATCTCGAATAATCAATAAAAAATCCCTAAAAATCTCTAACAATACCTAAAAATTACAAACAATTAATAAAAATTACAAAAAATCACTAAAAACTCAAGAAACCACTAAAAATCCATAAAAATTCCCTAAAATATACCTAAAAATCATTAAAAATCCTGAAATATCCCATACATTCCATTAAAAGTCCTAAAAATCCCTACAAATCCCTAAAAATCCTTAAAAATTCCTAACAATTCAAAAAATATCTAAAACTCCATAAAAGAAAATCCATAAAAATCTCTTAAAATCAATATAAATAACAAAAAATCCATGAAAAATCCAAAAAAAACAAAAAAATATATAAAAATCCATGAAAAACACGAAAAATCATTAGAAATTAATATAAATATATTGAATCTAAAAATCATTAAAAGTCCATAAAAATCTCTAAAAATCTCAAAAAATCCCTAGAACTCATTAAAAAATCCCAATAAATCGCTAAAAATCGTTAAAAAAAAACATTAAAATCCTTAAAAATCCGAAAAATTAAAAAAAAATCTTTAAAAATCTATAAAAATCCCTAAAAATCCATAAAATTTCCATGAAAAATCCCTACAAATCAATAAACATTCCTAAAATTCCCCAATAATAAATAAAAATTCATTAATAATCCATAGAAATCATTAAAAAATCCATACACATCTTTAAAAATTACTTAAAATCACTAGAAATAAATTAAAATTCGAAAAAATCCATAAAAATCTCTAAAAATCATTAGATATTACCAAAAATCCATAGAAATTCCTAACAAAATCCATAAAAATCTTTAAAATTCTCTAAATATCCCTAAAATTCACTAAAAATACCTTAAAATCTCTAGAAATCCTTAAAACCCTATAAAGAAATGGTCAAAATCTCTAAAAATCGCTAAATTCAACTAATGATCCCTAAAATTTTCTAAAACTCCTGAAAAATCAGTGTAAATATCTAAAAATTCCTAAATTTTTCTAAAAATCCTTAAAAATTTATAAAAACCAATAAAAATTTCTAAAAAACATCTCTAAAAAATCCTTAATATTCCTAAAAGTTCATTTTTAGGGATTTGTAGGGATTTTTAGAGATTTTTAATGATTTTTAGGACTTTTAATGGAATGTATGGGATATTTCAGTATTTTTAATGATTTTTAGGTATATTTTAGGGAATTTTTATGGATTTTTAGTGGTTTCTTGAGTTTTTAGTGATTTTTTGTAATTTTTATTAATTGTTTGTAATTTTTAGGTATTTTTAGAGATTTTTAGGGATTTATTATTGATTATTCGAGATTACTAGGGATTTTCAGTGAAGCTAACCTAACCACCTAACCTAACTTAACCTAACCTAACTTAACCTAACCTAACCTAACTTAACCTAACCTAACTTAACCTAACCTAACCTAACCTAACCTAACCTAACTAACCTAACCTAACCTAACCTAACCTAACCTAACCTAACTTAACCTAACCTAACCTAACCTAACCTAACCTAACTAACCTAACTAACCTAACCTAACCTAACCTAACCTAACCTAACCTAGCCTAACCTAACCTAACCTAACCTAACCTAACCTTAACCTAACCTAACCTAACCTAACCTAACCTAACCTAACCTAACTTAACCTAACCTAACCTAACCTAACCTAACTTAACCTAACCTAACTTAACCTAACCTAACCTAACCTAACTTAACCTAACCAAACCTAACTTAACCTAACCTAACTTAACCTAACCTAACCTAACTTAACTTAACCTAACCTAACCTAACCTAACCTAACCTAACCTAACTTAACCTAACCTAACTTAACCTAACCTAACCTAACTTAACTTAACCTAACCTAACCTAGCCTAACTTAACCTAACCTAACTTAACTTAACCTAACTTAACCTAACCTAACCTAACTTAACCTAACCTAACTTAACCTAACCTAACCTAACCTAACCTAACTTAACCTAACCTAACCTAACCTAACCTAACCTAACTTAACTTAACCTAACCTAACCTAACCTAACTTAACCTAACCTAACCTAACCTAACCTAACCTAACCTAACTTAACCTAACCTAACTTAACCTAACCTAACCAAACCTAACTTAACCTAACCTAACCTAACTTAACCTAGCCTAGCTTAACCTAACCTAACCTAACTTAACTTAACCTAACCTAACCTAACCTAACTTAACCTAACCTAACTTAACCTAACCTAACCTAACTTAACTTAACCTAACCTAACCTAACCTAACTTAACCTAACCTAACTTAACTTAACCTAACTTAACCTAACTGAACCTAACTTAACCTAACCTAACTTAACCTAACCTAACCTAACCTAACCTAACCTAACCTAAAGTAACCTAACC
>JAXCGZ010011758.1:0-42500 GCA_037179515.1 Halocaridina rubra
ATATTTCTGTATAATGATTGTTGTATGTTGATATTTTTCTGATCCATTTTTGATAAGTTTTGTATGTCTTTTCTTGGAGGGAGGAATGTTATGTATAACTTTTGAGCTGATTAATTCGTGCACTTTGCATTGCGCTATTGTTTTGTTGTTTTCACTGGAGTAGAACACGCCATGTCGGACATCTAAGTTTGAGTAATAAAACCTCCACTTTTTCTCACGATTTTAAATGAATTCCTGTTTTGGAGTATGGAACAAAGTATCTATCTATTGAGGTTCATTATCCCCAAGGAAGTTGGCAACCAAGGAACACCATTCATTCGATTTTCCACGGTCAGTCTTAAATTAGTCCATGGTTAGGTCATTTCTCTTTGACTGTGACTAGGTGATTATTTGTGTATCTGCTGAGCTCACTTGGAGTGTGTCACAAATTCATAATCATTGACCGGAAGCACTACTGCTGTTTCTGCTCATCCAGTCTTTACCAAGAAGGAGGTGGCAATTCCCCATGCAATGGAAATATATCCACAATACCCCTCATTTGGTTTAGCCCCTCAGCTGAGATGGTTGGCTGATGTATGGCTTTTGTCTAAGGCCAGTGGTTTTCAACCTGTAGGCCAAGGGCTGTTCTCAGGGGGTCCACGGACATATTCTAAGCTAGTATTTAAAATATGAATAATAAATAAAAAAGTGTAATTTGAGTTTTGATTACAATTTACTTGATTCATTTGCAGTAACTGCAGGCTAGTTCTTAATTTCATAAATAAAAAAAGTAGAGCTAATAAAGTGTTTTGAATAGGCTTTGCAATGATTTTATCATCAACATTATACACTTCTAAAGGGCAGGGGACAGTGAGTAAATAGGGATGCCATAAGTGGGCCTTGGGCACAAAAAGGTTGAAAATCACTATCCTAGGCTACCGCTTCTTTGTATCACAAATGAGAGTTGGGGTCTAACACTTGTGCTGCTAATCATGATGGATGCTGTCAGAATACAATTATTTACCATGAACTTCTACACACCATTAGTCTAGTACAGTATCATTATAATGTACCGTACAGTATATGTAATACTTGTACTGTAATATACTGTACTAGAGATATATGAGTTTTTAATTTGTATGTGAATTAAATTAAGGTGTGCTTGTTTTAAGGACATATACTTGGATGGATTATTATAATAAATAGACTTGTATTTATATTTCTTTTTGTTAACTGTAATAAGAATGTCACATTTGGTCATCTGGGATAAAACTTGTGATTTCAAATTCCATTAGCTGCTGCTTGAGGAATATACAGGCCCTGTTGGGTTCAACAATGTATCATTGTCAAACTATAAAGGATGACTAAATGTCTAATAAGTACATTAACAATACCGATTTATTCAGTAATGCTTCTTCAGGAGAACGGTATAACAGTCATATGGTATCATGCCAGTTTTCTTTTCTATGTAAAGAAATCACATCCAAAGGCATTTGCTGGTACCATGATGTGAGGAATTCCTCCTCGTCTCTGCATTTCTTTAGGAATATATCTGTCAAAGACATGATAACTTTCACAGGCTGGTCCACTTGGTGTGTTAAATTTTTTTCGCATGAAAGCCGATGTTATAGAGGTATATGTTTTTTAAGAATTCTGAAAAGTTCTTTATGTGTTGTACCCGAAATATGACTTAGAAGTTCATGACAAACCTTTGATATTTAATTAAGTGTAATATTGGATAATTAAATATGAATTTTTTATTCTTAAGATTCTGGGTTATAAAAACTGACCCATTATTAATATAAAGCTGGCAATATGCTCCAACCTGTTGGGCTTAAGAATTCTTATACCAATACTCTAAAGTCTTTTTGTTATCACTTTTGGGTTACTTTTACACCTTTTTGAAAGTTTTAGCTTTCTCCCTCGTGATTTCTTGCTGTGTGTTTACTTTTTTTGTGAAAATTATATTGGTTTCTCCTACAGATGCACTTTACTCCAGAACCTCATGAATGCCTTAAGATATTTTTTTCCACTATGATGTAAAGCTGGCAGGTCAGATTGGAGATGCTCCTCAGATTCCAGTAATTACCTGACTGTGCTTACGGGAAAGAGCCCCATGCTTGTAACTCCTCGTCTCCTGATCAGTTCCATTTTTGTGCTAGTGATACTATCATACTTGTCCTTAAAATTATGGACTGAGTTGGCGTTAACTACCTCCTCGCTTAGCAAATTCCAATCAACAACCGGTGCTAGGACAATTCGCTATGGACCATTCGTACCCAGAAATTTCGTTACCGGACACTTCATTATTAGCACAGTATGCTACCAAAAGCACAGATTTGCCTTGGGTTTTGTTGAATCGTTTGGGATTCATAATTTTATTTTTATTGGAGTGGTAACTTACATAATAATAATGATAATAATAATAATAATAATAATAATAATAATAATAATAATACATAGGAGATATTACAATAAGGGTGTGATCATGTAAATGTATAAACTATTACACAAATGAGAAAGAAAAATATTCGTTCATTTATAATTCATCATTTATTTGTCAGTTAGTATCACTTTCAGTCGGTTTTGGGCACATTTTGCATTGACAAATGATTATGTACTTACCTAATTGTGTTTACGGGAAAGAGCCCAAAGCTCGTATCTTCCCGTCTCCTGATCGGTTCCAGTTTATACTTAGTGATACTTATCATACCTGTCCTTAAAACTATGGATTGAGATAGCATTAACTACCTCCTCGCTTAGCCAATTCCAATTATCAACTACTCTTACACTGAAAAAGTATTTCCTTACATCCTGCAAAGAAGTTTTCTTACGAAGCTTCAAACTATGACCTCTAGTTCTAGAGCCAGCCATATCAAAATATCGATCCCTATCCACTCTATCATAACCATGAAGGAATTTAAAGACTGTCACCATATCCCCCCTCAATCTTCTAGCTTCGAGTGATGGCAAGTCTAATTCCCTCAGCCTCTCATCATAACTGAGATTGCGTATTTCTGGCACCAGTTTCGTGGCATGTCTTTGAACTTTTTCAAGCTTAGCTATGTGCTTTTTCAAGTGTGGATTCCAAAAGGGGGCTGCATATTCGTGTTTTGGCCTCACATAGGTTACATAAATATTTCTGAACATTTCCTTGTCCATGTGCCTGAAGTCTACCCTTACATTTGATAAGAATGCATATGCTGCCCTTACTATGCCATTTATATGTATTTCTGGAGACAAATCTGCCAGTGTGTTTACTCCTAGATCTCTCTCATTTTCTGTCTCTTGAAGTTGTACTCCAGCCACCGAGTAGTCAAGCTTGGGCCTTCTTGCACTTGTACCCATTCTCATTACCTTACATTTTGAAGTATTGAATTTCATTAGCCACTTTTCTGACCACTCATGCAGACTATTTAGATCCTCCTGAAGTTCTCTACCATTGTTCTCCTTTTTTACTTTCTTCACAATCTTTGCATCATCTGCAAACATATTCATGAATGAATTTACAGACTCTGGTAGATCATTTACATATATAGTACAAGGAACAAAAGTGGCCCAAAAACTGAACCCTGTGGAACTCCACTACTAACTCTTCTCCATTCAGACACTGAGTGTCTTACTCTAACCATCTGTTCCCTTCCTTCTAAGTAAGTTTTTTATCCATTGCAAGACATTTCCACCAATTCTAGCCATTGCTTGCAGCTTCCTAATAAGTTTCCCATGTGGTCCAGTGTCAAATGCTTTCTGGAAGTCGAGGAATATGCAATCTGCCCAGCCCTCTCTTTCCTGTAAGATTCGGCTTACCTCATCATAAAATTCAAATGAATTTGTTACTATTGATCTACCTTCTCTGAAGCCATGTTGCCTCACTGACAAAAAGTTGAAAGAGAGAGATGTTTCCTTAGTAGTTTATCCATAACTTTGCAAACTATGCTCACCAACTACCTTTATTATCATGTAATTATCCTCATCTACATTTGTGTGCACTTGCTTTACATCTCCGATTTTCACACATCCAATTTTGTTTTGTTCCATCACAATTTTGCCTTTATTTATCATACATATAATTGAAATCATTCACTAATTTGATTTGTTTTCTTCTGGATTCAATAGTCCCCGGCATCTTGACTGACTAAGGGGTCAATAGCTTTGAAAAAAAAAAGTACTTGGTTGATGGTAAATGAAATAAGAAAAATGGATATGGTATAATTACATTAACAAGGTATTCAGTATTTAAGTTATTTGGGTGCTAAAAATTACCTATACATGTGTTAACTAACCCCTCATGAAATAAAAAGCTAACTTCTCTCCCTTTCTCTTTTTTTCTGATCTGATTCTTGGTTCAACCACTTATATAGGTAGCGTATCGTCCGGTAACGAAATGTCACAGCAATTAACAGTCTAGTAGCGAAATGTCCGGGTACGAATGGTCCGGATACCCATCAACCACTCTTACACTAAAAAAAAAAAAGTACTTCCCTACATCCTGCAAAGAAGTTTTTTTTTTTTTTTTTTTTTTTTTTTACGAAGCTTCAAACTATGACCTTTAGTTGTAGTGCCAGCCATATAAAAATATCTATCCCCATCCACTCTGTCATAAGTGTGTGTGATTACCTAATTGTGATTACCGGAAAGAGCCCAAAGCTCGTATCTTCACGTCTCTTGATTGGTTCCATTTTCTACTTAGTGATACTTATCATACCTGTCCTTAAAACTATGGATTGAGATAGCATTAACTACCTCCTCGCTTAGCGAATTCCAATTATCAACTACTCTTACACTGAAAAAAGTATTTCCTTACATCCTGCAAAGAAGTTTTCTTACGAAGCTTCAAACTATGACATCTAGTTCTAGAGCCAGCCATATCAAAATATCGATCCCTATCCACTCTATCATAACCATGAAGGAATTTAAAGACTGTCACCATATCCCCCCTCAATCTTCTAACTTCAAGTGATGGTAAGTCTAATTCCCTTACCTAATTGTGCTTACGGGAAAGAGCTCCATGCTCGTAACTCCCCTTCTCCTGGTTTGTTCCATTTTTGTACTTAGTGATACTTATCGTACTTGTCCTTAAAACTACGGAGGGAGTTAGCATTAACTACCTCCTCGCTTAGTGAATTCCAATCATCAACTACTGTTACACAAAAAAGTACTTCCTTGCATACTGCAAAGAAGTTTTATTACAAAGCTTCAAACTATGACCTCTAGTTCTAGTGCCAGACTTATCAAAATATCGATCCACTCTGTCATAACCATGAAGGAATTTAAAAACCGTCATCATATCCCCTCTCATTCTTCTAGCTTCCAGTGATGGTAAGTTTATTTCCCATATCCTCTCCTCATAACTGAGATTGCTAATTTCTGACACCAGTTTCGTGGCATGTCTTGGAACTATTTCCAGCTTAACTATGTGCTTTTTCAAGTGTGGATTCCAAAAGGGGGTCTGCATATTCAAGTTTTGGCCTCAAATAGGTTACAGAAATGTTTATGAACATTTCCTTGTCCATGTGCCTGAAGGTTACCCTTACAAATGCTAAGAAATCATATGCTGCCCTTACTATGCCATTTATATGCACTTCTGGAGACAAATCTGCCAGTGTGTTTACTCCTAGATCTCTCTCATTCTCTGTCGCTTGAAGTTCTGCGCCTGCTGATTGAGTATTCAAGCTTGGGCCTTCTTGCACTTGTACCCATTCTCATTACCTTACATATAGAAGTATTGAATTTCATTATCCACTTTTCTGACCA
Source organism: Halocaridina rubra (assembly GCA_037179515.1). NCBI lineage: Eukaryota > Metazoa > Arthropoda > Malacostraca > Decapoda > Atyidae > Halocaridina > Halocaridina rubra. The sequence continues at coordinate 5,734 of JAXCGZ010011758.1, forward strand.
CTCATGCAGACTATTTAGGTCTTCCTAAAGTTCTCTACCATTGTTCTCGTCTCTTACTTTCGTCACAATCTATGTGTCTTTGGCAAACTTATTCATGAATGAAGTTACAGACTCTGGTAGGTAATTTACATATACAAGGAACAAAAGTGGCCCAAAAACTGAACCCTTTGGAACTCCACTACTAACCCTTCTCCATTTATACTGAGTTTCTTACTCTAACCCTCTGTTCCCTTCCTTCTAAGTAAGTTTTTTATCCATTCCTAGTCATTTACACATTCTTGCCATTGCTTGCAACTTCTCAAGTCTCCCGTGTGGGACCACGTCAAATGCTCTCTGGAAGTCTAGGAATATGCAATCTGCCCAGCCTTGTCTTTCCTGTAATATTCGGCTTACCTCAGCTTAAAATTCCAATGAGTTTGTTACTCTTGATCTACCTTCTCTGAAGCCATGTTGTCTTACTGACAAAAAGTTGAAGGATTTCAAGTGAAGAGAGATGTGTTTTCTTAGTAGTTTCTCCATACCTTTGCAGACTATGCTGGTCAAGGAAGCAGGTCTATAGTTTAGAGTTGTATCCCTTCCTCCCTTTTTGATGATAGGTACCACGTTCACAATCCAGGTGACTTTTACGTGACAGTGATGTTGATAATGTTATCTACTAAGCGAAAACAGGAAACAATGAATACGTTATTTTTTACAAGTACTGTATTTTTCCTCCTAATCTTCAGAGGCCATGGACGGTGATGCTATGTACACTTATACTGAAAGGACCCTTATTGCAGTGATATCTATACACTTACTTGTCTCTGTGAAGGAAATACAGGGTGTTCCATGTATTCATCGTCCTGCTTTTCGTCGTTAACACTTTGAGGTAACGACGAAAAGTATCCTTGCAGGTTTCATTATTTTGTGTGTGGAAGGTATCAATGGCACCCTCAAACCAGCGTCATCTGCTACTCATGTGCGCAAGTGTTTCAAGTACTTTGTACATACACTACCCTTTTCTTTAATAATATTGTAGTAGACTGCACTAATATTTAATTTTCGTTTTCCTATTCTTTATTGCTATTTCTAATTTATATATACAGGTGCTTTTGCCATTGATCTCCCCCATCCTCTTCCCCCTCAACAATTGTCTGTTCTTGTTACTGTATTGTATCAGGTTGACTTTAAATACTCTTCAATTTTGCATCTAAGTTTAAATTATTTAAATGTATGGCAGGTACTTTTACTTTTCTTTACTTATTGAGATTTCTATTTTATTCATACATGTTTAGGTATACATTCTCATTTTATGAGACATAGATGTAGGATGACCACTCCCTATTAGACCCCTAATACATTGATTGTAATGGGAAATATGGTATCTTTATTCGTCTTTTCGTTATTAGTCACTCATTTATGGTCTCAGTTAGCAGTGAACAAGGGACCCCCTGTACTTTATATGCATTATTCACAGGCTTCAAAGACCCTCAGTTGAATATTGTCTTGATATTAAAGGTTGGAGAGTACAGGCGTGACAGGAATTGCTGCAAAACTAGCCACTGGATGTGGAATTACCTGCGTGTGCATATTTGCTAATCATTGTAAAACAGCAACATATTAAGACTGTTTTGCCAAGAATCAGGAATACTGGAGGCCACCCAAGTAGTTAATAGACGATTTTACTCTTGTACACATCGCTGAAATTGCATTCACATGTATATATTTTCATGATTTTGTACTGATCTTATTTAACTTTATACTGTATTCAAATGTAAATAAAGCTCTTTCGTATACCTCAATTACTTCCTTATTATAGCTATGCCTTCTCTTGATGTTTTTGCTTACTCATACTGTATACTAAGGCTTCCTGTGTTGTCATTTCATTGCTGGTCTCTCGATGTTTTCTCTTATCCCACTGTCTGCACCTTGCTCACTAGTTTCCAAAGTGGACTTTATTTTTCAGGTGGTCATATATATTATTTTTGCTACTGGAATTATGACTGGAGTTATGTTGTCAAATGCAGCCTTTGATAAATTTAGTATACCACTTGTAGTTAACCTAATGCTGACTATTTGTATGATTATATTTTTTCTCATAAATCTGTGTGTATTTCAATAGTTAGCTAAAAGGATTCCTCGCAGATTTTAGTCCTTGATAACTCTTGGCTTATTGACTGAAAATTTTTCATACCACCAGTTATTTGGTTTTAAGCTTTATTAGTTGTTTTTGTTCCCTAAGCTGTCTGGTCGAACATTCCTGAGTTCTTAAGGAAGGCCACTGCCTCGTGTGCAGTGAAGTGCAGTCTTTCATAGTGTTTTAGTATATGACGTGATATGTTGCATTCTGGACAGGAAACACTGATGGACTTGTCCAGCCTCTTCTGATAATTTAAAATGATTGGGTGTTGCCCACATTACAACCTAGCCAGTAGTACCGTGACTTTGCTGGAAGGGAGGATTCGGAAGGATAAATGTTGGGAGATTGTGCATGTCGCTGTGTGTTGTTACTGAATGCCTAACTGGTACATGATATTAAAAATCTTCAAGAAGATATTTAATGAAGTTAACTGTGACTTCAAATTGAATATTCCCCTTGTCAAAGTATCACTGCTTGTCATCTTAAAAGCTGTGGAAAAATATAAAAACTAATAACAAGATAATATCCCTTTCATCTCAGCTATTCTAGTTCTGGTGCCAGCTTTGAAGCTAATCTTGAGACTTTTTCCAGTTGCTAAAACTTTTTTTTTAAGTGCAGATTCCAGAAGAATGCTCCTTACTTAGCAAAATAAACCTCACAAGAGTCTCTGATATATATAATTATCCACATATCCAAAGTGTATTCTGTCTAAAGAAAGCGTATACTGGCTCTACTATTTAATCTATGTACATTTGTTGAGACAGATATGCTCTTCCACTGACTTCCAAATCCCTTTCACTCTGACCTTCAAAATTTCTTTTGCTAGTGCATACCAAAAGTTGAGACAGCCACTTTTTCTCATTATCACTCTACAATCTAGTCTGGGTGCAGACTAGAGATGAAAAACGAGTTACCCGATGAAGTGCCTCATAATGATTATGTCATCAGTTTGGACCTTTGAATGAGAAATGAGGTTAAGAGATGAAGTGCAATAGCAGCAGGAATGTGGTGATAGTGATACGGAGAGGATACCTAGAAAAGAGGTTTTTACCACAGGGTGTGTGTTGGAGCTATTGGTGGACATAATGCTGATGAAATGTAGTGATTTAGGCTTTGTTCAAGAGGTGGATTTTTTTTTTTTTTTAAAGTGACATATGGAAAGAACAGATTGAATTGCCTCGCTCTAATTGTTAACATAATTTGATACAAAGGCAAGCAACTACAGTAAATTTTTGTAAAACATATAAAATAGAATGGAGAAACCTGAAGCCTGAACGTGCAAAATGATGGAACATGGATTTGATCCGGTGTAGTATTTATGTTGATCTGGAGTATCAGCAAAAATATCAGTATACTGGTAACTAGAAAGATGTGGCACTAATTTTTCTTGTATTTTGCCTTCTTGAGAGGAAACCCATTTTATATGATGGAACATAGTTTTTTGGCGATCATTTGCAGTTTTTATCTTTTCCATTTAAATGTATGCAGCCTTTTCTTTCTTAACAAATCATTCTTTAGTGTGTTATATTAATTATATTTTCAGTAAAGAAAAAATGTTGGTAAAAGATGTTCTAGAAATGGGAATGGCTTTGTAGATATGAATTTATTAGTTAGGGAACAGAAATAGCCAATAGACGAAGAGAAAGGGAGAGAAATTTTGGGGAAATCGTGATTGACAAAAATATTTCCTAAAACAGAAAATTATTGACTGCTTTTAAGTTCTTGAGACAGCCTGTGATGATGAAATGTATTTAAAAATAAAATATAGGACACATATAAAGGTGCTGGGCATTTCTTCAGTGCAGTGATAACTTTTTATAGAATGATGGCGAGAAGAAAGAGAGCTCAGGTCATGGTATAAAGAGTTCTTAGATGTTTAAATATGACAATGAGTTTTATTGCTATGAGTCACGCTATCATGAATTCATTGCATGAATGTGATTATCAAGATATACTTACTGAAAATTGTTTTGGTTACCAAGTAGATTAATAACTCAAAGTTGTCCGTGCAAAAGAGGAAATGTCTGGTTCCACCAACTTTTGACCAAATTTCAGACACTTGGATGTGAGGTACGCATTAAAAGTTCTGTGTCCTGACTGTGTAATCAGGGTTGAAGATATTGCAATGTTATACAGCACAAAAGTTCAAGTAATATATGTACATAGTAGACGCTTTAAGAAGAAAGAGTAAAACAGATTGTCTTTTAAAGTTCAGACTTGAAGCATATATAATTTTTTTTCCTCCAACTATTTAAAATAGTATTTTTAATTTACAAAGTATATTTGATTGACCACCTGCAAAGTTGAGGATAGGCATATTGAGCATCTAGAGAGAAAAATAAGGAAATCATGCTAATATAGAGATTTAGAAGAACCTTCCTTTTGGCCTTTCTTATTGGCATTTCCTAGTGGACACAAACTTCACTGATGTAGATAAACATCCTTCCAATGTAGGTTGTTGTAATGCAAGTACCGTACTCCATTTATTTCAGTAATCTCATTTGTCTGAAATATTTTACCTTCTCTTTTGTATACTAACTGGTTTTCTTATATTTTGTTAGGAATTTATTTTATCGTATATTTCTTGAATGAGGGTTAAGAATACTGCCTCTCTTTGTTGACTAAATGTACAGCACTCAAGGCATAAATGGGGTCCAGTTAAAACACCAACCAGAACCTCAGTAGTTGTCTGTCTGAATGTGCATAGTCATAGAATGATCGAGAGTAAAAGGAAGTTTGGTAGCATGTCTGTGAGGATGATGAATGTCAGCATTGATTGAAACAAAGTTGAAAGGGCGTGTACTTTGACTTGGCCTCTCCCCTTAGAGTGGGGATTTGTGACAAGAGTATATATATAATTTTTTTTATAGACTTCTCACAATTAGTTTAAGGGTTTTGCTCATACATATTTTTTTTCTTTTGCAGGCTACTTACAAACAGATCAAGACTTGGTTTTGCATGTCAAGCAGATATACGTCATTGGTAGTTGTTGAGGTCTCAGAACATAATCTCCACGCTAGTTAAATCTGTATGGCGATGCTGTTATGAGAGAAACATAGGTAAGAGCATTGGGCTGATTAGTAATAATACTGGAAGAGGGCAGAAGGAGTTTGGGAGTGTAAGCAACATGGTATTCACTGATATTACATATGTCCGGTTCAAAGACTAAGCTAAAGATGTTGGTAGAATAAGTTTTGAGGGTTGCTTCAAGAGAAAACTAAATTTAATGAAGACTAGAGATGCAGTAGTGATGATGAGTTGAGAATCGAGGAAACAATATAAAATAATCTGGTACTTGAAGAGATTAAAAAGTTTAGATGTTTAACAGTGGACAGAAAAAAAGTTAATGGTAGTTGGAAATGAAGATAAAACAACCAGAATAAATAAAATTATTGGGGTCCTGAGTTTGTGGTGAAAAATTCTTCAGAAACTCATGTAGTGTTGATTATATGACAAAAGCTTTTAATATGTACTTTATGCACGTTAACGAGTGCTGAACTCCGACTTCAGACAAAACTTAGAACACTGAAGTGCTTTTTAGGGAAAATAAAAAAAAATATGGAATGGGGAATGAGAAGAGAGATAAGTGGAAAAAAAAGTTTAATGAGGAAAACTTGTTAAAGATACCTTAGCTACTTTGAACACCTCTAATATATAGAGAGTGAGGGTAGTGAAGAGGATTCGTAGCTTGTGACTAAAAGGTGCTTGAATTCAAGATAATGGACTTGGGCTTGTGAGGTCCTGTTCAGTGCATGTTTTACATTCAAGAGAGTCAAGTATTGTAAGAGCTAGAATGAACTGGTACAAAGTAATTAACATCCTTTGTCATGTGATTGATCAACACCAAAATTATAGAGGAAGCCAGGATGCTGATTTTGGGAGTTATCATATCATGGGCTAACACCTGCCCGAGGGATTGCGAGAATACCACCTCTATGTTCTCCAGTATGCCAAAAGAGTCCACTAGATAGGGTGGAGCGAGGGGACTGGGAATCCTCTCCTTTCTATATAATAAATTTTTCCTTTTGACTAACATTTTTATTAAATGTAAAATGTTCTGGGGAGCTTCTAAACAATGACACCACTGGATGTTTGCAAGTGACCTCAGACATTTTTTTCTGCTAAGATATTTGCTTATCTACTACCTTGCTTGTTAGTAAAACAAATACATAAGATGGTGATAATTAATGTGTTTTAGCAGCTATGTATAGGAAAATGCTGTTTTACAGCCGAAATAACATTGTTCATTATACTGCTATTTCAAGATTATTAACCTCTACCAATTCCTCTTATTTATTAACTCTTTAGCCCTGGCCGTCATCTCTGACTGCCAGGGGCAGTTATACACTTAAAAAAAAAAACCCGGGGGGGATATAGTTTAATCATGTACAAAGTAGGTTACTGATCCTTTCGGAGGTGTCAGTGGGATGGGAAGTCACATGGCTGCAATAGAAGAACTACAATACTAGTAGTCATTCTAGAATAATATACGTGACATTTGGTATGCTTATTACGCATTTTCCTCTTGCAGTACCATACAGGGTCATTAGCATGAAAATTATAACACAAAACCATGTAATCCAAAACCTGTATATTCGTCATACGCCTTCAAGTAAATAACACTTATGCTAAATACTGATCTATAGGCCTCCAATTTTATTTGGATGTAGGCTTATAAGGTCCTGGTAGGCCTGTTAAAGGTTGAGAAGGGAGAAGGAGGATTTGAAGGAAGAGTTGGTTGAAAGTTTGGATATCAGGATTAGTCAATACTCTCTCTTAAAAGACCATAATCATATCAACTGCCGTATAGGGAGACGTTGTATCTATCAAGTACCTGATATCTTACGTAAATTAAGAGTATGCTGGATACCTTTCCTAATCCCCGCTGGAGGCTCAATCACTGGTGTGGCACCTCCCTAGTAGAGTATGCTAACCACTGCATTACGGCAGTTCTCATATTCACACACAGTAAATGATGCAGTTTTATGTCATGAACTCCTTTTCTATTAAGGGCTAGGACAATGCCCTCTTTTGAAGGACTTAGGTATTGGCAAGTGCAAGCATTTTCCTTAGTGAATGCCCATTCTAATCTCAGACCGTGGCGGGTCTCGAACTGACAACCTGAAGAATCAGTCGCGAACGTTACCAATCCAGCCATGGCAGCCACAAAATCACACAGTAAATACAAAATAAAACTCATAAGGGTGACACCAAAGACGTGGCCTACCTCATATGTCAATTTACTCCTGCAGTAACATGATATACACCACATCAGAGACTCATGGCATGAAAAAGGAAAGGGCTCAACCAGCCACTCACCCTCCTGCCCGTGTTTTAGAAAAATACAAAATATTTCACTACAATTCTGTCGGAAGTATGCCTTGGCTGACAATTGCAAATTAAACAAAAAGAAAAAAAAAAGGACGCATGAAGAAAGGCAGGGTCTTGCATTTATGTAACAAAATCCCATAATTTTTTTTTTAATTTAAAAAAAAAGAAACGTCTAAGCTTATGAAAATATAAATAAATAGTCTTAATTAAAAGATCATTATCAGTTAACAGCAACTTCAAAGGATAGGAGATATATGTTTCACATATTGTATATATGTATAGAGCTATATGGTCTCCACATGCTTACAGTGTAGTTATTGCAATAATGGTTGATAAAAATAGGACTATTAAAATAGATAGCGAAAGTCAATTGTATATAATTAAAACTGTTATTCATAACAATGTAAAATATGAAATCTTACATTACAATAGAATCAATGGGCCAGTAAAGAATAAAATTTTCCATGCCATTTATCAAGCTAAAAAAATAGATAGGGTAGACGATAGAGAAATATATTTAAAAAACTGCTCACGAGTCCGACAAAAAGGAATCATCAAATCCGTTGGATAGAAATCTTGATGGGGTCACCCACACCTCAGTTATAGCTAAAGATGAACGAGATGACCTAGACAGTGACAATAACGTCTTCTACAAATGCGCGCGCGTGTACGTGAGTGTGTCCTTTTTGTGAGGTATGAACACGTTAGAAACATCAGCAAATTAGAAAATAGTCAGAAGAGTGCAGCAAGTGTTTTTTTTTCTTAATTATTTTCAGAAATGGCATCGGGTATTAGGATGTGGAAACACAAACATCATTAATAACAAGGTTGCTTGCAGAAGTGGTAGTCTATACAACAGATTACAATATTTACAATAAATACAGCCGCAGATTTACCTTCACAGGTTCTACACTTAAAGCTTATAATTTACAATGATCTGCATCTACCTGCAGTCTTCTTCTATACAGAAATACACAGAAAATAACTTTTGCTGTACTTTGTACATTTAAAAACATTCACCATTTGATATTTACAATCTACATATACAATAGAGGTTGACACAGCAGCCCCATAACAGGGGTGGAGTTAATGAAACACTATATATACAATTGAAGGTTTTGCTTGCACAAACCCCCCCTTAAAAATAAAAAAAAAAAGCCACCAAACATCCACCACCCAATTAACAGAGCTGCTGCAACACCATCCTCTGTCCCTGACAATTGCTACCAGGAGACTTTCTCACTGGGGAGGGGATAATCACCCGAAAATCACAAAATGTACACTCTCCATGTCTTGTATATTTATGGGTGACAATATTTTTTTTTTTTAATTTATATATTTTATTCATTTTTTTTTATTTTAGTTTTTAAAATTGATAGTTAATGTTAACATTCTTCAACAGAAGTAAATATAAAACATAAATGAACTTAACAAGTAGTCTACATATTCAAATATTTTAAAAACAAGTGTTCATGGGTTGCCAGAGGCTGAGATCGTCATTACATCCACTGAACTAACACGCAATAAGGAAACATATTCTAAATGGCAGGACCGAGCGCAAATCGTCGCACAATGTTCGTAGCTCCTGAACGTTAAATATATTAAAATGTATACTGCTTCCCAAGACATGTTAATTATAAGTGGTCATGATGAAGAATTGTTAAAAAAACGTTAAAACATATGAGAAAGTAAGACTTGATTCAGACTTGCCAATATTAAGAATAAAAAAAAAAAAGACAGCAAAATAATGAAGGAAAAGATAAAAAGAATATTAAAAAGTATTGCACAAATATTAATACTGAATTCACTGCTGTCTTCTCACATGCAACAGTCCGATACTCCCAAAAAGCTAGTGAAAACGCACTTGCTGAAGGACACAACCTTCATTAGGGTAGAGAAGAGGGAGCATCAGCTATTGGCTTATCACTTCAGCAAGTCTTGAGTCCTATTTATTATCCTTTGAAAGTCGTCGTCTCTTATTGGGGGTCTCGTCACTGGCTGTTAAAGACAAGAGAACAAGATATATATTGTTAATATTAAAGTTCACCAATATTACTAAGAGTAAAATGATCTCCCACTGAAAAAACAGTGGTACTGTAGCATTGGTCATATAGATTAAAAACACACCAGCATAGCTACACCAGAGCTTAGTCATTCTCCTTAATTCTTTTAGTTGTTCTACAGCAAGAAAAGAAATCAAGGAAGCTGTGACTCGCATGGTAAGTTGTTAGCTGTTTTGTGAGCCACTATTAATCCCTATTCAAATGGGAGTAAACACAGGTTAAAGCTGAGGAATTAAGACTGGATGCCCTGTCTAACACCCTGCAGTGGGCTATACTCAAAAGGTATACCTGTATGCGGGTTATTGTGAAATTTACCCCAACCAAAACAAATTTACAGTCACCCCCATCTCAAATGAAATACTGTATATAAGAAACAAAGACAACAATTCTGAAAATTTCAACTAAGCATCTTGAAGACCTTAAACTTCCATAAAAAAAAAATTTGAGAGAACTTGCAATGATGTAATATAATGTTAAAAAGATAACACAATAACTATTGAATACAAGAGAATTCAGCCTGCATAATAAGGTAACCTTTATCTCAAAAAATTTTCATTTTCATTATAGACCTCTTCACTGGCAAACCTTTACCTAAAACCTTTGTGATTTCAAATTATATGTAAATAATCAAGAGGTAATTTTTCATACATTTCATGTGGTACAGAGATGCTGTAAGTGGTGTTGGTAGACGTACAAGTAACACGAGAACACTCGTTTTTGCCTTAGGAAGGAGCAGAAGTATAACTTGACTTGGTAACTTTTTAACGAGATATTTAATCCTTGCTGAAAAATTCGGACAGGCAAAAACAAGATATTTCATCATTGCCGAAAAAAAAAAAGAGAGAGTCTGTCTACTTACCTGTTGCAGTACTCCTCGTTTTTCTTCGGTTACTGGCATCTGGTTCGGATTGCTCACTGTCTTTTCTAGCCTTTAAGCCCTGTACAGGACTTCTTTCCTTGTCCTTTATATCTGGACTTTTATCTTTCACCACAGGTTTAATTTCTTTATTATGACCTACAGTTCTCTTGTCTTTTAATTGAGCTTCTTTATCTTTCACATTCTCCCTTTTCTCCATTTCCTTATCTCTTACTGCATCCTTGACTTTACTATCTCTACTTGGCTGCATTTTGGCAGCCTGTCCACCATGTCCCTTTTCTTTGCTTGGTTCAGGGGATTTTTCTTTATTTGCAACGCGATTATTCTGTCTTGGAGTTCTACGGGTTGGAGTTGCATCCCTCGTTGTCCCAACAGATTCGGCAGAACTCTGCCTCTCCCGACTTCTAGCAGATGCCTTACAAGATGCTCGACTACTTCGAGAGGAGGGCCTGTGAACAGTCAAAAGGTCTTAGACAGTTGAAAGGCTTGACTTAGATATTTGAAAGGCACAGTTGGATGAACACACAATATAGTAAAGAGGAGTTTAATGTTGTTGTTTGATATTTTATATGTCACTATGAATCCCCAAATTAATAGAAGTGGACACAAGACAGGTTGAAGCTGGGGATTTTTGGCTGGATGCCCTTCCTTAACCCTCACGGTGGGCACCAACTCAGGTAAGTCACTTCCTGAGTACAGCACTCTAACCACTGCGCTATTGCAATCCACAATGAAGAGTGTAATGTGATTAGTATATGCCAAAAACTTCAAACACTAAAAATGACTGGTCAATATTTAAATTTCAATATGATAGGTTTTTTTTTTTTAGTACCAGCAAGTTTCATAACCAGATTAACAAATATCTCATATATTTATTTGTATGGGGATGTTTGAGTCAAAAGCACAGAACCACTTACCAGAGCAGTTTTCCTTTTCAACTTTGTCTTGGCTAAGTCTAAAACATCTTGCTTCTTGCAATCACGCCACAAATCTCATTTACTTTTACTCATACCACAACCATACACATTCAGAAAGCCAAATAAAAGGGTTTCAGTGTGTTTCCACCAGATCAGCCTCAGTGCCATGTATAATCACTGTCTTGATGAATTAGAAATTTACTGTACAACCAGCAATGGTTTAGTACAAATACATCGATAATACTGTACAGTACATAAGTGTCTATGCAATTCACAGCTATAATATACTAAGTGATAAACATAAAGCATATGCTCTCGTCATAAAAAAAAATAATAAAATTTTATGACAATGTACCAGTAATGGTTAAAGCAGCATTTACTTTTATTTTAGAGGTAATTTCAGGGATTGTACTCCCAAGTGTAATATCGTTTTGTACATATAATTCAGCAAACATACTGTATTTATAATTGGTAGCTCAAATAAACATTCAGTGAAGTTATATTTATGTAAAAAACCTCTATGGTATACTCTAGCTTTCAAATTATTCCTGTTTTGAAATAACTGCCTTACATTGGGGCATTTAAGGGAAGAAAAAGTTTAAGTGATATCTGATGTGATTTGCTTTTTATATTTCCTAAATACAGTATAGGGGTTGAGAGTGACACTGATGCTATGATTAACGAACATACTTCCTATGCAATTCCATATTTCAGGTAATGTTATGGAATTATTTTTAGGGTATACTTCATATATCTGAGGCAAAACCTAGCTGTATTGGAAATCCTCACTACTATCTATGAAAGTGGTTCGAGCTCATCTTTTGTTTAACTAAATCAAGTATGTCCATAGAAACTGTCTTGACCATTATATAGCGAATTTGATCAACACTGACATGCAATTGCTATGAAAATAAAAGTTTTTGTAAATTTTGACTGTAATTTACTTTCTACATGCCTGATAGTATTGCAATACGTCCTGTGTATATTTTATTTAGGCAATCAGATTTCAATACGATAATGGAACTATCAAGAAAAGTTTAATTTCTGTAACTTTTCTAAAATTTCAATAAATAAATAATTCAACAAAGCACACAAGTTGGCTTAAATTGTATGATGCTAAGGGGCTGAGTATTTTAGGAAAACTGATAACAAGCACATAAAAAAATAGAGGTGTCAGATAGGGAGCCCATCAGAAAACAAGGTTTTGGATAGCAAGCCCATCAGAAATTAAAGATATCTGATAGCATGCCCATCAGAAATTAGAGGTATCTGATAGCAAGCCCATCAGAAAATAACAATGTCAGATAGCAAGTCCATCACAAAATACAGAAGTTGGATAGCAAGCTCATCACAAAATAGGGGTGTTGAATATCACCAGAAAACAAGAAGTTTAGGATAGGGCTTCAGAAAAGAGAAATGTTGGATAGCAACCCCATCAGAAAATAGGTGACGGTTAATATGCCCATCAGAAAACAGGCGTTGGATATCAAACCCATCAGAAAATAGAGGTGTCGGATGATATACTAGCCCTTAGGTGCTTGACATTCAAGGATGTCGGGGATGACCAAGATTCCACACATGACTTAACACTGACCAGAAATGTGTCCTATATATCACATCAAGAAATTTATTGAAGGGGTAAGAAATGTCAGAAAACATTTCAAATGCTAATAAGTAGTCTTGGGAGGAGACACCAATTTCATGCTTTTCTTCGACTGGGCAGTAAAAATGTATGTCTATCAGCTGGATTGTGATATCCAATAATAATTTTGTATTCCAAACAATTTTGGAAATAATTTTCATATACTATACCCTTCTTTAGTCAGAAAAAAAATAAATATAAACTTGCAATTGCAAAACTAATACAATAAACATCTTTTAAATGTACATAGCACTATATATTCCAAATATACACAAGCCTAAGACTATAGAACAAATTCCAAATATCATCCAAGAGATGATATTTGACATGTGTCTTTGTCAGACTACAGTCTCGAATGGCTCTTTTCAAGATTATAAAAGCATAAATCCAATCCATCATTACGATAACATCTTTGCCCACGTGTTGAGTAGATAAAATTGCAAAGAGGAATGCAATATAAGCGTTTCAGGAGAGAGAGGAAAATCCATAACCTCCACTTGAATGAGGATAAATTTTTTTTTTTTATTTATCCACATTCAAATGAGGATGACTAAAAACAAGTTTAAGGTAGGGAATTAGGGCTGGATCCCCTTCCTAATTCCTTGCAGAGGGATAAAACATGGGTTTGTCACTTCCTGAGTCAAGTGCTTTCGCCACTTCACTACCACGGTACAGCAGAAATTTAACCATATCATAAACACTATACATTAACATTTTATGAAATGGTTATCTATGCAAATGGAAACATTACTGGAAATATTTGGTGGAATATTTACAGTACTAGTAAAGACTACAATGACTCATCCACCGAGCTAGGTTTTAGTTTTTACACTTTTACATTCATTCCTAAATTTTTAAAGCTCATGATTAAGCAAAAATTTCCCTGACAGTGTCCCCCAGAAAAAAAAAAAAAAAAAAAATCCAGTATAGGGGAGCCTCGACTTACGTCAAGAGTTCCAGTCCAGAAATGTGATGTAACCCGAATTTCAGTGTGAGTCATAACATACCTAAATGAGCACCTATGCTAAAGCAATAGCAAACTTTCTCCCTTTTCCAAGCATTTCATTTCCATGGTGATGGCTTTCTTTTCTTCGAAGCAATGCCATCAGAAGAATCTCCTTTATGCTTGGAAGACATAATACAGGCCAAAAATTATCAAAAAAAGAAGCAAAATAATTTATCGGAGATGCGTTGTAACCACGAATCATCATAACTCAAGGACATAGTAAACCGAGGACCCCCTGTATATAAAAGCAAAATGCTAATTTACATTGTTTGGCATATTAACAAAGTGTTTAATAAGGGAGATACTTTTCAAATATTTTAAATTGCTGAACCTTCCGTTTCAACATTCTCTCTTCATAACAGACATGCAGCTTTCATGAGTTAATGTGATTTACCTTGGGAAGGCATAAGAAAAAAAATAAGTTTTTGAGAAAACATCAAGACATTGCTGGAGTTTCTCAATCTACACGGCACCATGGCAAAGTATACACTATCTGGTTACCAGCTTCTCTGTCTTATTCACACAATGAAAAGATTCATCAAATTAAAAACAAAGACTGTTTTCCAACAAGATGCCACAGGAAACAAGAATATGTGAAGAGTGCCAACAAGACAATAATACATCGTGTCCTGTCAACCTTGAATAATTTTCAAACACGATGGCACAAGAAACAAGAACCTATGAGAATAGTGCCAGCAACACAAAACTACATTGTGACCTGTCAGGCTAGAATAGTTTTAAAACAAGATGCCACAAGAAATAAAAGACTATGAGAAGAGTGCCAACAACTCATTAATACATCATGACCTGTCAAGCCAGAATAGTTTTAAACAAGATGTCACAAGAAACAAGAGTCTATGAGAGGAGTACCAATGAGACAATAGTCCATTATTGTCACAAAGGACTAATTGTATGAGATTGGGCATATATCAGTGCACAGCTTCGAACTGGATCCTTCTTACCTCAACATTTTCATGCAAGTAGCAGAAAATAACAGATAAGAATGGACTGGCCGTTGGGCAAAGCAGTTTGTGGGTTATGTTCTTTCTTACCCTACTAGAGTTATAAATTATATAATGAATTAAACTCTCTCCACATGTGAAAATCTACTAGGGGCAAAGCAGCTTATGGGTAATGTTCCTTCACATCCCACTAAAGGGTTATGAATTACATAAAGAATTGTGCACTGTCCTCCTGTGTAAACTATTAAGGGCAAAGCAGCTTGTGGGTCATGTTCTTTCATACCCCACTAAAGTTTTATAAATTATATAATGAATTATACATTCTCCTCCTGTGTAAACCTACTCTGTTAGAAGTGAAGACAGCAGCATAAAAAACAAAAATTCAATAAACTATTACCTGGAATCATCATCATCTTCATTGGTGGAAGTTGATGCTGCTGAAGGATTTCGTTTCTTAACATTTCCTCCTTCAAGCGACTCATCCTCTGAGCTCTCATCTTCATCTGTTGGTTTAAATGTTGATGTAAAAACAATAAACAATGCATATGAATAATGAATGCTGAGACTTCATGTAATGCTGGAATACCCAACATGGGGAATAAGACTAATAAAGAATAGTATAGTTAATATACAATTGCACAAAAATTTAGATTAACTTTACACCTCAAGCATGTTCTACTATTAGGATTAAAATACATGTTTTCTCTGATCAGAAGCTCATAAGGGGGGAGGCTTGCTAATTTGCAAACAAATTTAGTTACAGAAGGGGGTCAATGAAGTTGAACATTTATTTTCTACGGCACATACTTCTTTACTCTCAGAATTACAAACTGTAATTTGCAGCCAATGCACAGGCAAAGTGAAGCACTATCTATCCACACAGCTCACGAGCAAATCATATTTTCTAATACTTATATTAGGTAATATGTAGACATTTTAATCTCATATAAATATCTGATTTTTAAATGCTATTATCATACTTCCAATATATATATTTATATAGGTGGCATCATGACATGGATGAGAATGAGTCTTAAAAACTTTTATCAATTTACTTCTCATTCCCTTCTATTAGCTGAACGGTGCCACAATTAATACTGAAATCACTTAGGTTCAACTATTTTGCTCTTTTTAGACCCCAAGATTTTTGCCTAAATTGCATTAAAATACTACTTGCAAGATCAACCTATTCTACTGCGTACAGTGAGCTCTTGACCAAATGTGTTGTGATTAAAAAATATTTAAATCATTATAGTATGAAGCAGCTTTTTCAAATAGTTACCATTACTAAGATTTTCGTTCATACATGTTTTTCTAATAATTTCTAATTTTCATTCCCTTGGATTTACTAAAGTTTTACTCATGAACCTTTATTTCTCCCAAAGGGGCTTTGATTTTCATAAAATATATAAACAAAACAAAATTTATATTAATTTCTGGGATTTATTCTATTCATTTTCATAAAAAATATAAGTGAAATAAAATTACTATAAATATCTGGGATTTATTCTATCTAGGTAGCGTGGAGATGCCAAGTAAAATTTATGGTGTTAGGTGCATGTAAAAACTATTACTAATTTTTCAAGATAAAAGAATATGAACGAAGGAGATGAATAAAAACCAACCTTTTATCAACTTTGTTTCTACTTCTGCATCCCTGGATCTCGTGACCTTGCCTTTGGAACATTCTTCTTTATCCACAAAAATTTTGTCAGGAGGTTTTCTCCTGGTGGCCTTCACAGAGAGTTCCAATGAAGTGTCTTCATTGACACTAGATGCATTGCTGCTTTCTGACTCATGTCGACGTCTCTTGGTCCCTCTTGTGGCTGGGCTGACACTGGGTCTCAAGACTGGAACAGGACTGGGCTTTCCCATGGTTAACATACTTGCTGGACTTCTTCTGTCAACCTTTGGACTAAGTTCTGCTCCA
This sequence comes from Halocaridina rubra, assembly GCA_037179515.1. Lineage (NCBI taxonomy): Eukaryota > Metazoa > Arthropoda > Malacostraca > Decapoda > Atyidae > Halocaridina > Halocaridina rubra. Next base: position 22,581 of record JAXCGZ010011758.1, read on the forward strand.
GGACTGCTTACCTTTGGACTAGCTAGTCTCGCGCTGTGTCTCGTGCTCCGGGTAAGTCTCTTGTCATCTGTCAAGGTAGTATCCGTCGGAGGTATCTCGATGGAAAGAGCATCAAATTTTTTATCTTTGGCTTTTGGTTTTATGCTACCTCCTTCATCTTTTTCTTTCTCTAACTCTGAAATATCACATTTTGCTTCAGCAACTGCTTCACATTCAGAAACTTGTTTTGCTTCGTCCTTGTCCTTTTCCTCAGCATCTGATTCAACATCTTTCTTTCTTTCCCTATTCCCATACGTATATAAAGGGGGATGTACCCTCATTGGTGTTGGCTCTTCCCCAGTAGGAGAGAGCACTTCTGGACTCTTACAAGACTCACTCTCACCACCTTCAGACTTGAGAAGTTCCCGTTTCAATTCCCCTGGCTGCAGTAATTTGACATGTGGGGTGCTTGAAAAGCCAACAAAATCCAAATCCTCAGGGTCATCTCCATTAGCCATAGTGCTGGAAACAATAGGTGTAGAAGAAGAATTTGTAACAGAGGTAGCCACAGCCTGAGCTGCTGCTGCAGCTGTGGTAAGGGGAGCAGTTAAATGAGCCTTGAGAAGGGAAGGACTAGATTCCTCAGCCTTATTTACTGAGAGTGTTTGTAAAAGGTGGCTATTCTTGGCCCCACCTGTTGCCACTGGTACTGGCTTCACAGTCACTACAGTCATGCTACCGATTGCTGATGTCACCTGCTGGCTTATCTGGCTTTTGACTGGGGACACAACCACTTTCATGGGACTGGTGGTAGAAGCCATGGCACTGCTACCTGGTAGGGCCACTAACCGAAAAGTTGTACCAGGAGGGAGATTGAGGGAGGTATTTACTTGACCCTGGCTTGTGCTAGGCTTCAGCGTAACAACTTTAGGGCTTGTGCTCGATGTTGTCATAGTTGTGCTGGTTATCAGAGACAGGTTGCCAGTAGATGACGAGGTAGATAAATTGCTGTTTAAGTCTGCTGTAACTGGAAATGTCACAGTTCTGTCAGGAGGCAAAGAATCTGACAGAGATGCTGAGCACAGGGATGGGGCACTGCAGTTCTGTGGTCTTGTAAGAGTGAGGGCCAATAAAGATGGCTTTGATACAACAGTTGAAAGTGATGGGGTACTCTTTGGACCATCAGGCACATTTGGAAATGTCGTGAGAGGGGAGAGTGAGCGGGTGTGGGTGTTGCTAATGGTAGCACATCCCAGCGAACCCGAGGAAGTATAGGCCGTGCTTGGTGCAACATAATAATGAGTATCGGCATTACAAGATGAAACATGACTAGTGGATGTAGATGATGAGGTTGCTGAAGTAGAAGTTATGACATTAACCATAGGTACTATGACACTTGGGGTGGGTGATGCAGAACCAGACTTGTTTCGTAAACTGGAATTGGTGGTTGTTAAATTATGGGATGTTAGTGTAGGTGAGTTTGCAGATGCATGTGGGGAGAATGTTGATGGCAAGCTGGGTGAAGTTGGTTTTAACCTAGACAAAGAGGAAGTGGTAGATGACATAGATGATTGCATAGGTAAAAATGAAACACTCGAGGAAACAGTGACTGAGGAGGAAGCAGATACAGTGACAGTGCAAGACTCAGAGGTATAGGGACAAGATTCTTTTCCTGAAATAGATGTGGTATGAGTTGTAGTAGTAGTAGACTGTTGTGCTGAAAGTAAGGACAAAGGAGGATTACTATCTTTGCCTCCTGATACACTCAACTGAACATGCTCGGGTGGTTCGCTCTTCACCTCAGTCACTTGAGAAGGTAATGGCTCTGTTGAATCATTGTCTTCTTTGCTTGTTTTGGAAGAGAACTTTTCTATAGACTCCTGGGGCAATATTTTAGTCTCCTCAGTAAGATCCATCCCACTTCCAGCAGCTTTAGACTCCAATTCATTTCGAGATTCACAAGAAAGTGGGTGACTTTTAGCATTATCTTCTTGACTTTCTGATCTTTTGGGGAGCCCAATTTTTTCTTCTGGATTTTCACTTTTAACTTCACTTTTGGCACTCACTTTAGATTCTCGAGATATGCTACCACTCGTGACCGATGAGGGAGCTTTGCCATCGACTTTTGAGACAATGTGAGATGCAGTTTTATCAGAGGGATGATTTTTCTCAGAAAAAGGTTCACATTCCTTATCATCTCTTCTACTTGGACTCTGGTCACTCTGATTGGGGCTTTTCTCAGAGAGCGCATCCATAGATTCAATGCCAGAGTCTTCTCCCCCTTGACCACTTCCATGTTCTCCTTTTGGGGTTCCATCTGGGCTCTCCACTTCACTTTTGGTCAAGACAACATTTCCAGGAAAATCTGGTGCCTTAACAGTTTGTTCCAAAATTTTTGAAGTCTGTTCTGCTTCTTGTTTAACACTAGTATCACAGCTGCTAGAATTAACATTTATGTGCGACTCTTTGCTTTCACTTTTCTCTTCACACTTAATCTCTGATTTCACCTTATCTGATGCAACGTCTGTGGATTTAAGTCCCACTTTAACACCAGAAGAGGTGCTGTTTGTACTCTCAGACTGAGAAGAGACAGGCACTGTAGTTGAACTGTTAAAACGTCTCAATAGATCATGCATGCTACTTGAATGAGTATCATTTCTTTTGCTCGAAGAACTCTGCGAGCTCTTCAGTGCCTCCTGCAGGGCTTTTCTATCGTTTACGTCTAAATGAGTCACTCTCCCTATTTTAGTTATTTCACTTTTAGACTTACAAGAACTTCTATTATCACCATCACTAGATTTACTTAAACTTAAAGTTTCATTCTTGGTCACACTGTGAATCGTTATATCTGAATTTGCTTTTAGGCTGGCTAAGTCTGGACACACAGGATGCTTATGAATATCTATTTTTCTACCACTTTTGTCTGAAGATTCTTCTTGCCGAAGAACCGATAATTTTTCTGTGGAGTGAGACACCTTATTGATCATCACTGAAGAATTCAGGTACGTGGGGATGCTGCCAAGGCCTGGAAAATGACAAAATGCTCAACAGATCAGCAGAAGTTCTCTATCTCAATATATATGCACACATACAATCGCACTTCAACCTCAGTCAAGATATATCCTTTATGTATAAAAAGATAGTACAGGCAACTTGTGTTTACAATGCAGTACAAATTAATATTTTATCATCAGAAATTAATGTATGCTTGTATCTATTCTTCAATATCAGAAGTGCTCTGGCATTAAATTTTAGGTCAGAATCAAACATTTATCTTCAAGTAGTTAATGAACTTGGGGAAGTAAAGGATTAAATACACCAAAAAGTAACGATTAAGAACTTAATAAAATTCATATCCTGGAATTTTACCCTTAAGTTCAGTGTAGTGTGTGTACAGTTTTCATAAATCTTTCAAAAAGGTCATATAACAGGGAGGTCTACTTAAAGTACTAGCAAAATACCAAAATGCCTCTATCCAAACAACATAATAAACTCTCAATGTAAAATATCCATCCTCACTACTTAAGTGTCTCTATCCGAACAAGGTACTAAGTTGTAAACAAAAAATATCCATCTTCACTACTTTCTTAAGCTAGTTTGCAGGGAAAGCAAAGGGAAGGGAATGTTTGCCCTATGCTACCTTATCTCTTTAAGTTCCCTCCTAAGGAACACAGATAATAAGATTCATGAATTATTTCTCCTGTAATCGCCTTCTACATTGACATCTGTATCAAATGCTGATACAAAAGTAGGAAATTTTCATGATTATATAATAGCGTAAGAAAAGATAAGAAATACTAAAAATTATGAAAAACAAACAATATGGCTAAAACTTACATACATGGGATTCTAAATTGGTATACAATATTTGACAACTGTTATATCCAAAGTAATAACCTAAATTTCAACTAGTGTTAATTCATTTGAAATAAAATGAATACCTTTACAATGAAACCTATATTCATGATTATATATAAAAAGTATTCTTTACTATGACTACATGAAATGAACTATTTTCTCATAAATATAGAACTGGCTTCTCCATAATGCTAATAAGAATTTATAGCATAAATTAATAAAACACAGTACCTAGAAGATAAACTAAGTAATTTCCAAGGAAACAACTGGCAATTTTCCTTTATGCTACAAGTTTTAATGAAAATAATACTTACAAACAGAGATGTTAGACATTTTTTTCCATCAGCATCATATTATATATAACAACAGTGTTAGCACAAACAGTCTGTAGTCATGGACTTACTGAATTACTATTTAAATTTTAATGATACCATTAGCACAGTAAAAATATACAAAAAACTGGTCGATATAAATATTTAATTGATAAATGGAAGGATTTAAAAATAACAAAAATAGTAACTAGCATTGGGTGATACAGCTAAAAAAAATCCGAGTTCACTATATCATACTGTGAAGCCATGGCTGTGGTCAAGTAATGGACAGAGCAAAGGACTGAGGACTTCAGTATTAGCCACAAGAACTCTGCTTCTATGAACATGTTGCGTGAAGATTAGGCTATTCATTGCAGTGGTCAATACTAACAACAGAATGCAAAAAACATGCTATTTTTACAATGCATGTAGTAATCATTAAACGTCTTCCTAGCTGAAGTAATTTACAGGATTGAACAAGCAATACATATTACTATATACTGTACCAATTAAGTACATGAAGACAATATATTTTCATAAATGTTATCTACTCCAGCAATGCCTGTGACCGTGAATGAAATTTTCATAAGACCCAACTTACATTATGTTATCTCGTGTACACCCAAATACATAGTTGCCTACGAGTTTTATTGTTACTAAAAGTTTCTACATAAAATTCTCAGAGACCCAATTCAGTGTTTTGCAGTAACAAAACTTGCGCCCCCTCAAAGCTTTCATTTTCCTTGGTAATATTACATAGAGAGATAATTGTCACAAACTAAAGATTTTGTTCCATAGTTAAAATATATATCTTTGGCAATCTGTACCATATATACATGGATGTATGGAGTAAAAGACTTTATAACTAGAAAGAAATTAAATTTCACATAACAATTTAGTATGCATTGGGAATAAAAGCTTTCACTTACAATATTCTAGTAGAAAATACACAAATGTAAAGAGCACTTCTCTTAATTTCATAATGTTTTTTGGGTAAAGAGGTTTACCTTGTCACTGAAAACATACAGCTTCACATCCAATACCTGAAACTAGATGGCAGAAAGTGATATCAGTTTTTAATAACTAATATACAGAGAATAAGTTACTGTACCTTCAGGGAGTTCTTTCTTAAATGACTCTAGAGTGTGCATTTCCCCTGAGCCTTTTCTCTTGATTGTCAATTTGCTACCAGTAGTTCCATCCACCTGCTGCTGATGCTGACCACCTCCTTGGGGTTTCTGTCTAACACGGCCACCCAAGACAAGTTTTTCACTATGGGACAGGTCCCCATTCATCAAATTTGAGAGACTGTTCATTCGAACTCGGCTAACAATACTGTCCGATTTCTCTAACTCTGTTTTTCTTATCATTTCACTTCCCCTCTTTTCTAGTTCTGCTTTAAAAAGGTCCCCCGGCATCTGCACACTAGTGGCACTGGATACGGGAGAGGGGCCACCAGACGAGGAGCTCAACTGAGACTGACTCGAAGAGGAGGGATTTATGTGCGGCTGTTGCGTATGCAGAGCTGCCACTTTGGTGATGCTTGGTGGTAAGGTGTCCAAAATTTTGTGACTAGCTATTTCACCCATACTGTTTAAATCACCAACTTTTCGAATAGATTTGGTTTTGGGCCGGTTTCTAAATTTGCTGTCAAGCTTAGAGGGAAATTTCACATTCTCCGATTTACTACTTCCTAACCGACTGTCATCCAAAGTTCTGGCGGATTTCAGTCTGCCCTCGAGGCCTTCTTTGAGCTTCATTTTCAATGGGTTGTCCTCAATGTCTAAATCACCTTTTATTTTCTTACCATCCACAATTTTCAATATTGTAGCACCTTCCTCTCCTCTGTTACTTTTTACCTTCAACCCTCGAATTTTACCACTGTCACTGTCCGATTCACTACTTCGAGATTTGTTTCTGTAACTCCGGCGTTTGCTCTTATCCTCCTTTGGTGTATCTTTCTCCTGATTTCTTGCAGCATCTCCATCTCCAATAGGGTTAACAATGACTGCCTGCTGAGAATTTAATTTAATATGAAGCTTGGGAACTCTAGGTTCATTCCCAGACTGAGAACTTGAGCCAGACAATCTTTCCTTTCTATCCATTTTCTTGGCATTTGGTACAAATGTTGCCTGAGCAACTGGTTCTCTCCCAATCTTGAGTTTCAGTCGTATAGCTTCCCCTGTTGAACCGGTACTAACGAGACTATTTTCTCTTGAAGACCCAGGACTGGATTCTCTATCCCGGGTTTTGGATTTGTCTTGGCTTAACAAAGACTTTTTTGACTCGATACTGTGCATCAATATTCTAGACGTTTCAGAATCGGACTGATTTTCTTCCTTCTTGGATGAAACGCTTGTATTAGACTCTTCATCTGACAAAAGTGAATTAGAATTCAATTCCTCATTGCCAGATGGAGGCCTAGCCTCAGGTTCAGAATCTGAACTCTCACTGGGTCTGGGTTCCAATAAGCCAGTGTTAGGATTTATCAAATATTGGCTCTCTTTACTACCACCTGATGCAAATTGGGGAGGCGAAGGAGGAACAACTCTCGAGTCACCAATATTACCAGGACGCACTGAAGTTTGTAAAGGGACTCTCGAATGGATGCCAGATGGTCCACTGCTTAAAACCATGCGACGCTGATCAGGGTTAAATGGATGTCTCTGTCCAGGTGGAGGCTGTCCTGTAGCTTGAGGATGTTGTTGAAGTCCACCAGCAGCAGAATTTGGTAACCTTGGATGAGGAGAGACAGTGCTGGTAATGACTGAGCCACCAGAATAAACCTGTTGATGAGTATGCACACCATCTTTGGCTCTCACTGCATACCCAGCATTAAACCCGGTGGACGATGATGACCCAGGTATACTAGCTACAGTTACAGCAGCACTGTATGTCGCAGGGGGTGGAGAAAGGGCAGGCACTGTAGGCAAAGGTAAGTTTCCAAGAGGCGTGTGTGGCAGAGAATCCGATGAAGGTGTCGATGTTGTGGATCGTGAAGACGGAGACGTAGGTGCGGGGGATCCGTGAGGAGAACCGCCAATTACTACCTTTGCCTTACTAGCACCAGCACCCGGCTGATGATCAGGCTGCCGAAGCAAATCAACTAATAGAGGACTATTCTTCAATACATTTCCACCGGGCCTCGGACCTACTTTCACAGCCTGAGGCACCGGTCGAGTGTTCACACCTTGCGTCACAGCAGGAGGGTAACCTACCGGTGTTTGCAAGTTCGGACTGGCCTGGACTACTGAAGGCAACACTTGTGGTCCTGGCTGTGCTATACAGCTAGCCGGAGTCACCACATACTGAGCCCCATTCACTTGTGGCACAGGAGGTCTCTGTACAGTTGGGACAGGTGCCCGTAACCTAGAGGGATCAGAATTGGGATAGGGAGGTGGTGGGTGGTACACTGGACGAGGTGCATTAGATGTCACAACATGACCAGCCGTTGATGGCTGCTGCGGCTGCAATTCACGTCCTGGTAAAGGTTTGGGGGTATTGTTCATACTGGCATAAGGGTAAGGGGCTCTCACTTGCGTTACAGGGCGTGGGGTCAGAGGAATACCATCTCCTGCCGGAGCAACCACATTTGGACAGCGGAAGAGCTGCCCTGTTGGACCTTCTGCTGGTGGAGCTGAGCCTGGCATAAGCCCAGCTCCACCCAATGCAAGAGTAACAGATCTTGCAAGACTAGAGGGTCCTGCACCATCATTGGGGACATTTTCAGTGCGCAAAACAATTTCTGTTGGTTCATTATTGGTGCCAGCTACTTTCAGCGATATAACCTGTTAAAATCATAAAACCTGTTATTAGCAAAATAGAATTTTACTGCTTTTTAGTCAAATACTAGGATGTCACAAAAATATTTCAGTAACCAAACAAATTTTCTTCATCACTCGGGAAAGTTTCGACAAAATTATTAGAGGGATGTGTAACTGTTATTTTCAGTCTTATATACAGCATAAATAAACGAGAAGGAACAGTCTCATGCTGAGCATGAACAAGTTAAAAGACTGTCAGTAATCTTAATCTTAAAATACCTGTAATTAGTTGCCAATTCTATATGTAATAACAAATTATTATAGGTGTCTGAGCCACCTACACTGTAAGTAGTATTAGCTAAATAAATGAAAACAAACTAACATTTTATAAAAGCACAATAATAAGGCAGTAAATCTAATAAACTTTTCTTTACCTGATCTCCTTCAACTTGAACCGAAAGAATTCCTAGTTGACGTAAGGCTTGATCCCCAGCCTGAGCCAACTGGTGCAACCGAACAGCAGCTTCACGGGGGATGGAAAAAGTCACTCTAACACTGTTCCACGGCTCAACTTTCTGTACAAACCAGGTACAATCTGCAAGAAAATTTACTGATAATTGCTAAGCTTTCTTTTTTCAATTTTATGAGACAATATTAGTACCCATTTGGGGGTGGACACAGAAAGATTGAAGCTTCCTATCGCCACGCCGTGGGCTCAAACGAGAATCCCTCATCTTCTGGTTTGAGCAATTTATCAGTTAGACTATGGCAGTCCCTGACAATTGTTAATATTTGATTACTCCTAGATGTAGCTAAACCCAAGAATATATCTATGTGTACATAATAATACTAGACTCAGGTTCCTATAAAAGAAACCAACCATTCTATAAATTGAATCTTTTGCATCCACAAACTATAACTCTGTAACTTTACTAAATTAATTATATATTTCAGGTCCTTCCCTAAATTCCCAAGGTCTTCCCTGCAGAACCTGAAGGATTAATACGGTTCAAAAACTGCTGCCGGTCTCCTTGTAACATCATTCAGTAGTAAAGTTTTAAGGCCATAATTTCAGGGGTCATCCAGAAGTAAAGTTTCATGTTTTCAATCTGATTTCTAATAAACTTATTCTTGATTTAGATGAAACAGAAAATTATTCTCAAATGAGACATATTCCACTATATTACGTCAAACAACTCAGCCCACTAAACTTAACAAGAAGTTAAAAGAACACCAAATTTTTTAGAAGGAAAAAGAGAAACTAAGGACTGAATTTGTACTTACAAAAAGCATGATTCAAATTAGACCATACACGTACTTTAACTACCAAAATATGTCAAATGTACACTATTCTCAATGAGTACGTAAACATGTTAACTAGTTTCATGTTAGGAGCCCATAAAATTATCTCAGGGGCTATAATATTATAAAAAAAAAAATTAAATAAATTACGGGAGTTTAGCTCTACAGGTATTTTATACATATCACGAAATCTACGAGGAGAAAAAAAAGGCGAACCAAGCAGACAACAGTGACCGTATTTATGAATAAAAATCTCCTTCCCCCCCTGACAACCCCTAGAGCTCACCTTGATATAGAAGACATCCTTAACATATAACTGACTTTAGGGTTTGAGATGGAGAGCAAGGAGCATTATACACTTTGCACTGAAATTTATGGTTATATTATTTTCAAATTTAAATACTGTATAGTAATAAATAACACCGCAACGGATCACAACGTTATCGTCATGCGGTGGCTAAAGTATCCACAGTGACCCTAAAGGCAATGTGAGGCAAGATTCAATCTTACTGAACTGGTGAAAAGATAAGGTGAAAACAGTGTGATCTAAACCTGGTGACCAATCTGGGACAACAGTTCTACTCCCGATCCCACACCTCCCGAGTATAACCGCTGAGAAATCCATATGAAACTACTAGCACTGAATATTAATCTCCTCAAACACACAGATTAGAAAACCTAGATTTCACTTATATTCAAAATTTGCAAAATTAGTAAGATGCATCATCTGTTAGAGTAATCGTTCATCTTTTCATTTTGCATATTCAATTTGAAAAATACATATTAAAATAACAGCACAATAAGATGCAAAATCATCTGGAGAAAAAAATTAGTGCTAAAAAATAAATGAAAAGGAAAATAAATCACCATCAATTGTTATGTAAAAAAAAAAAAAGTAAATTATACAGAATACATAAAATATTTAGTAAAAATAGGAGAGAAAAGTAAACATCAATCACACTGAGGAAATAAAAAAAAGTTCCACTCATGGCCCTATAAGTTTCTTAAAGGAATAGTTCGTAATAGCAAGGACATCAAAGTTGCAATCCAGGAAACATCTCTACAGATACCATGTTTCATCCAGTTTGTAAGAAGTTCACACAGGAATTTATCCAACATAAGTAAAATGCCTGAACTATGAAATAAAACACTGTCAAGACACTTTTAATAACTGAAATCAACAAAAACGACAAATATACTACATAAAGAAAGCATCTTCAGAGCCTGAAAATTCTGAAAACACTCTTTATACGCAAATAGGCTCCTCCCTTGAATATGCAGGCATGAGGCTGTATAACTCTGCCAACTCTTGAAGTATGAAACAAAAATCTGTGATAGAAACAGAAAATAACTGCTGACATTTTCAAGCTAGGGGATGTAATGCAAATGAGTAATAATAATTTATAAATAACTTTACTCACCACTGCAAGTGACGTGTTTGAGGACATTTACCAGGCGGGTGAGTTTCTTCGGGAGTTCTGGGTCATTTATATTTCCCTCACAAGTGAGTACAGTCTCGATCAACTCACTTCTCCCACCAACACCACACCTGCCACCCCCGTCACCGCCCCCATCCATGTCTGAAATGAAGTAAAATTAATCAGTTATATAGAATAACGTTTCACATACAAACGATAGATAATGTTATACTAGATACACTGCCATGAGGACTGCAGTAGCACAGTGGTCAGGACAATCAGGAAGTGATAGGCTTGCAATCGAGCCCAATGTTCGCCATTAAAAATGGTGTCCAGCCTTTATTCCCAAGTTCCAAGCTGTCTGTGTCAACCTGCAGGATGGTGATTAATAGTGACACAAAAAGGGAAAAACAACATACTAGATACAATCCCATAAGCTCTCGTATGTTGCAATAGTATTTAAATGTAAGAACCATGCAATATAAGTTTAAAAAAGCTTTCAACACTTCAAAATACAGTACCATGATTGAAAGTCAATATTTTAAGAGTAATACAGTACATCCTTGCACTATGAATAGTATTACCTAAGTTCATTCTTGCAAGGCAGGATATGCTTGCCCATTCCCAAGAGAAGAAATATAATAATGAATGAAGAGCATGGTTTCAAGCAAAAATGTATTTAATGAAATAAACAGATCACCTGTGATTCTAAACTTCAATCTGAATTAACAAGGGCTCAGTATCCATTAGCAAACCTATAGAACTATAATTTTTTGGCCACATCCCACATTACGCCTTAATTTCATAATGATTTTCAGAAAATAAAGGAACACATGAAAACTAATTTTATTCATATACAGTATTAGGTTGCAGTAATCATTAGTTTCAATTGAAAAAATCCATGCTGTCTATAACCTACAGCAATACTTTGTAAAAAAAATGAAACACTACAAACTGCATCAACATCTGGTTTACATTCCCATTGTATATATAGGTAAATGACAACTTTATACTCGTAATGGAATAATGTTGAAAGATTCATCAAGAATATGGAAAGTTTTAACAACTATTTCATCTTAATCTTTTGAGGTCTTGCATTGTTTAAAGATTTATACATGTTAGGAGCTCTGAAATTCTAATCAAAATTACTCACAATAGGAATAAGCTGATGAAGCAATGATGGCAAATAACTAAAGACTTATTCAACTAACAGGTTCCTCTAAGTATGTGAGTAAACTTCCACAACCAACGTTATATGAGTTTTTACCGTTTTTGTGTGTCAATATTAATCCCCCACTGGAACACAGCTAGACACACCCAGGTTAGAGCAAAGAAAATAAGGCTGGATGCCCTTCCTAACGCCCGGCGGTTCACTTGATTGCTGGTCTTTCGTTTCCCAAGTCAAGTGCTCTAAACACTGCTACCTCTATCCCCTTTCACTACCAAGGATAAATAAGGTAAATATGGATCAAAAATTATCTTTAAAATTTAATATTTTAATCAGCAATACATGTTTTAACATATTACCTTCTATTTTTGTCACATTACATAGGAAATTTTGTTGATCAAGCATAGTTTTATGTATGTAGGCCAAGAGCTCTCATATTTTGATACATAAGAGATATACTATTACCAACCAAAACAATAATATTTGTCCCTTTACTCTTTTTAAATGGGTCGAGTAAAGAACGTTATAAGTACGCCAGGCAGGAGGGGGAAAGGTAAGCCAAGGAGGAGGTTTATAGATGCGACAAGGAAGTACAAGGGGGTATGTGGTGTGAGAGAGGGGAATCCAAGGGAGAGGATGATATGGAGACAAGTGCAACCCCTGACAGGGAAACCAAAAGATTTTTTGAAGATATATACTCAGTTTAAATAAAGACATTCTGAATAATGATCAGAAATCGTCTATGCTTCTCCATTACCCTATTACATGAGGAAATAAAAAGCGATCCTAGACAGTGTTTACATGCTATTACAAAAACACTTTCAATATCTCTGAAGGTATTTTCTAATGCCAGTAAAATTAAAAAGTTAGTAAAGTGACCAACACCACAAAATAACAGAATAAACTACATAGTCAGTTGGTACCTACACTCCCCACACAAGTCAAAAATTAAATACTGTATCTCAAGCTCCTAATATAGAAGTCCTTACACTTTGCATATAACCTATTTCCATCTACCTGTATACTTAAATCATACCTAAACTACTGTAAACACTAAAATTGCACAAAATACAATTGAAATTTAAGTAAAAACAGTACACCAGTTGCTATACTCTTTTAGGAAAAATCTTTTTGAATAATTATTTTATTAAAATATTTTCGGACTACGTATGCTTGGAATTGCGCTACTTTAAACCAAATCAGAGGTGGGCCCACTGTGTATGCTCTCTCATGCTGCTGAGTTAACAAGTGACAACATTAGTGATGCTGCAGACAATATGTGAGCTCCAGATATCAAACTACCTAATGGCATTTTTAATAAGATATGGGAAATGATGTGAGGTAAACCCTGGGACTGGATTACTTTATTAATTTCTTTGGTCCCACTAGCAAATATACTTGATCACCTGCTGGAAACGTTTTTTTCATATTTTCTACTAAAATTTTAGCCAAGACATGTTGCAACTGTCAAATAGAGGTAGTAAAAAAAACATATGAAACCATGGGAGTGGAATCTGTCGATGCAAGTCTTCGAAGTTGATATCTAAACATATTGTCTTCATACCTAAAAATTCCTCTCTGACGCTCAACTAACTAACTAACTAACTAACTAACTAACTAACTAACTATATATATATATATATATATATATATATATATATATATATATATATATATATATATATATATGTAGGTATCAATTGTAAAGAGGAATAAAGAGAAAAGAAAATCAAAATAAGACGAGGGAGAGAGAAAATTATTTATTATAAACAAGCAGAAAGTTTTACACCCAGTTGAAGTACTTGACTAAGGATGTGAGAAACCCATATTAAAACATAAACCTATATTAAATCATACCACGAGGTGTTAGGAAGGGCATTCAGCCATAATTTTCCAGCTTCAACCTGTGTCCACCCCCATTCTAATGGGGATTTATCAACACAATAAAGCAGCAAACACACCATACATAGTTTTCAAGATTAAAAACTTGCACAGAACAAGAGCTGTTTAGCATTTTCAGATGTGGTTAATACTATATTTTTCATTAAAATATATTTGCATGCTATAAAAGAGCACTAAAAATATACTGAAAGCCTTTAATAACACAATATGAAAGTGATATAATTATACTGAATTTAATGACAAACTCAGTTGTTTACATTTACAGATCTAATATGAAACTGTCGACTTCCCCAGTGTGGGCAAAATTAAAGCTGGAAATGACCATCTTCCTCTCATTAAGTATCACCAGAGTTGGTGTTTATGTGTGAAAGTACTTCCCCTCCATAAGTATTCATCAAGGCATTCTGACTGAATTTAGGATATTTAAGCTTTATACTAACCCTAGTATAATATTTGTTACTGCTGGCTATTCTGTGTGTCACTATTAGTTCCCAATATGGGGGCAGACACCCACAGTTTGGAGCTGGGGAATTAAGGCTGGATGATCTAATGCCCCGCAGTGGGGTCGATCACAGGTCTGTGATTTCCTGAGTCGAGTACTCTTAACTACTGCATCACCACAGTCCCTTTAATACTAAACCAAGTAAAAATATATATTTTGGAATATAAGATATATTTGAAATGCCCTGCACCTTTATATATATATATATATATATATATATATATATATATATATATATATATATATATATATATATATATATATATATATATATATATATATATAAAAGGGAGAGAGAAATAGGGGGGTGCATATAACAATCTTAAATTTCAGGGATACAGAAGTCAATTTACCAATAGCAAGTGGCAATGCTACATCAAAACAGATACCTATGCATTCAAATCGGATCGGATAACTGGGATAAGATGGGGGGGGGGAGTATTAGTGACAGCTTCGAGTCCAGCCCATTAGGTAATGACGTCACCTACGATGATCGCGATATAAAGAGTTGAAACACCATGGCCCAAATACTAAATAGTAGTCTCAAAATGAAATGTCAAGTGAACAAAACTATAATGAAATAATAAACATTCCTAAAAAACTATTTTACAAACACAAGGTCATTAATTTCAAAGCAGTGCAACACTTAAAAACAAGCAAATATATAATGCATTTTCCCCATGGTCCAAGTTAAAGTAAGAAAGAACAATACAGTATTACTACATAGTAAGAAGAACAAATACATAAAAGCATGAACTACAAAAAATTAAAGTTAAAAAAATAACTAAAATATTTTTCATACGAGAAGTAGATAACCTCTAAGAAGCGAAACAAAAACAAGTAAATATATATGCATTTCCATAAGACCTTAAGAGAAAGTGAAAGATTATTAGCATTACACAGCATTATTATATTAATAAGTCAATCAAATAGAGAACTTGAAAGAAGAATGATCAGAACAATATATACGGGCATCCTTTGGTGACATAGAGAGGGAAAAATAGTTCCGAGAGTGCATATTCCTCTAATTTCCAGCGATGACTATGTTATTCCTTGGAGACCACAGTAAGGCAGTGTTTACAGCACTCGACTCAGGACATGCAAGATCCACAATCAAACCCACCAGGTCATCCAAACTTTACTCCCTAGCTTCAGCTTGCCTGTGTCACCCCCATAACATACTGTATAGGAACAGTGACACAGAAAACAGCAAACAAATTAATACATCATTTCAAATGCAGGTCTTTCCAAAGTACTGTACACTTGTGATCTGATAAAGGTTGTGTCATGTATTTGATAACTTAGTAAATAAATGTTGTTCTTAACTGTCATTTTATGCCATTATTACCCCTCATTATAGGGTAGGCATAGACAAGTTGGAGCTAGAGCATTAAGGCTACACGCCCTTCCTAACACACAATAAATAGGCTGGTTAAACCATTCCATTATATATATATATTTCTGATTCCTTTAAAAATTCTAGGTAGGCTAAGTAAATTTTCTTTCCAGATAATCCTTTTAACAATAATAAGGTAACTTTTCTACAAGCATCAGGTATAAGTCAATCATTTTTCTAACTAACACTCTCATGACTCCCAGTGCTCACCACCTGAGCAAGGGAGGAGGGTTGAATAAGATGGCTAGAGAGTAATATGCAAAATACCTAATCATTACCATTAAAATGAATTATTATAGTAGTGTACTATCTTCAATTAAGCTAGAGTGGTGAGGTATATTTTTTTCTAAATACATAAGATCTGTTAGGATTATATCAATAAAATTACTTGAAGAGCATGTCAAGGGTATGCCCAAAATTAGAAAGTAAAAAGACAGGTGGGTGATTTTAAAAGAGGTGAGTTGGGGAGAGGTCAAAATCACATTCAGAGGACCACCAAATTTTGACATGTTATTACTATAAATATTTATAATTCTATATTTACTTTTGGATACTGTTCGATTATAATATACTATCCTAACCTGATATATGTTACTTACTCTAGCTATAAAGTCAAGAACCGCCATAGAGCAGTGGTTCGATCACTCGACTCGGGAGTGACCAAGAAATGTTCAAGCAAACTACGGGGTGTTAGGAAGGGAAGCCAGCCTTGAATCCCAACACCAACCTATTTGCATCCACACCCATAATGGTGATTACGCCTAATAGCGACACATAAAAAAGCGAAAAAAATTAAGTGAAGAGGGTAATGCAGTGTTTAGAACATTGCAAGCAGGTTGGGCATCCAGCCTAAATTCCCAAGTTCCAACCTATATTTAGCACGAGGGTCTGCCCCTCTCTTTTTATCTCTTACTTTATTTAATTTTCGTGCTTCTCCCTCCAATTCCCTTATATCCTTAATCCCCTCCCCTTTTTCCCCTCCTATCCTATCCTATCCCATTGTTCTTCTTCTTGTGTCCACACCATAAAATGGGGATTAATGGAGACAGAAACGCCAAACACAACATGAATTATGCTAAATACTAATCAAATGTATCCTTTTAGAGTGACCCACAATCTTACACAATACGGAACTTAAAAAGTGTCAGTCAGCCTTAATTCCCCAACTCCAACCTCTTTGGATTAAGTGATGTATAAAATGGCAAACAGCTATTGCTGTATCATTAAGAGTTGGTTACCTAGTCTACATATATCAATGCATTGAAAAGTAAAGATGTAACAATTATATATATATATATATATATATATAAATATATATATATATATATATATATATATATATATATATATATATATATATATATATATATATATAATGAAGAAGGTCAGTACCAAAGCCTTTATGAACATTAACACCTTTAATGCAAAGTTTCGACAATTCCCGTTGCTCCATAATCTTCCATAGTGTGATTGTATAAGGGTCATGGCTGTAATGCATCATATATTGGTCTGACAAAGCGACAAGTGCAGTAAAACGGGAAGGTCTTTTAGAATCAATTAACCACTATCCAATTAAGCCATTAGGGAACATAGTTTATTATGTAATCATCCCATATTGGACAAACTTTCAGTCTTGACCAGTTCTTTAGAGGAAACCCTTATATTAGTCAGGAATAATATTTGACTGACAAGTTAAAACCATCTTTAGGAACTCCTGAGTCCTCAACTGCTCTCTTGAGCTTCTCATGATTAGCAAAAGACAATGGGCATAGCAAGTTATAATTTTCCAGGAATATAATGAAAGCTTTTCTCAGTTTTAGTGATTTAGTGAATAATTTGCACTGACATTATTCTTATGCTTCCTATATTGTATTTGATGATTGCAATTTACATTCTTCACTTTCATTATTATTTCATTTTTGTTCTATTTTATCATATCTCTGATGATGACAATAATAGCATTCGAAAAGTCATAATAAAGATGTTAATGTTCATACGAGCTTTGGTGTTGACATTCATTATATATATATATACGGTGTGTGTATATATATATATATATATATATATATATATATATATATATATATATATATATATATATATATATATACTTTTTCAAGTCAAAATACATATGAAACTACCTGTTAATATCCGCTGTCAAAATTAGAAGCTAGCCCAAACCCAAGTAAAATTCTTAACTTGCTCAGTCTCTACCGTAACTATCATAACACTGACGATCCCATACAAGCTAAATCACTCAAATGCAACATTTTTAAAACACAAGGATTTCACACACAAGACAGCACCGCACTAAACCATGTAAGCCAACAACACAATATACAGTACATTCCTTGAGAGCTCTGTGGAAAAGCTCGAGATTGGCAGTTGCCTCCCTTAGGGACAAAAAGGTTGTTCGGCCAGGCAGTGGAGGAGAACAACAACAACAGAATCTAATAAATTTTTACTTTCACAACCCCATTTCGAAAAAAAAAATCATGAAATATATATTACATTAGCTTAGGCGAGGTCAAGTTGGCTCCCCCTCTCCCAGGATTTTCTTAAAAGATACAAAATTTTCGCAATTATCCGTTATAATATTCTTATATTTTTATTTCACTTAGAAATTATCCATTCACCATAAAGTTCAATTACCTAACAAGATCGACTCATTTCCAACGGGTAGGACAGTAAAAGAGGCAGCAGGTACTGCAATTTCAGTAAGTTCTCTAGAGCGTTCATTGGGCAAAATCCCACCGTATAATGAGCTCCCGTGTGAACGCAAGATCCCCCTCTAAGCCAATTCCATCAACAAAAACACCCACATAAAAAGGCCCCACAGCGACTACGGCATGCACAAAAGGCGTTAAAGAGACACATGTACGTGGAAATTACAGTAAATTACACACCATTGGCGGAGTAGGGGAGTGCAGGGTTAGGTTAAATATGGCGTTTGGAGTCTCCCAAAAGATCTTCCTTCAGTTTACAACACTTTCCTCGCGTTCATCGTCACAGCTCTCACACCATGCGTCAATCATTTGTGGCACTCATTTGCGGCACATGTTATCAGTAGTCACAACAAGAGGTTAATTTCAACCTAAGGACACAGACTGAGGGCTCAACGGCGCTTAAAATTCACTTAAAAACTCGGGTGGCGAAGTGTAACCAAGCGAACGTCACTGGCTGCAGCCAACACCATTTTTCGAGAAAAAGCGATTTTGGCGCTTAATTCTTCACTTCTAAGCGATAATTCTCACTGTAAAACGTTCTCCAGTTCTTAAGCTCTCTTTCTCACGCCGTCACTTTGAGGCATCTTACCTGTTATAGCGGTAAATCCCGACATGATTGTGAAATATTACAGACTCCATTCAACAATAACATTCGCCGCCATTTGCAATGGCTCGTTTACGCATGCGCTGATCAATCTCTCTCAGGCCTGATGGGAAGGGGCCAGACGGATCGTCCCTTTCCCATATGCAATAGTGTCAAATTCTCACCTTTTCATCTCCATTCCATTGATAATGACCTAGATATATCTTTTTATTGGTAATTATATTGTTTTTGTATCTAATACTCACCAAGTTTTATGATAATAACCTTTCTAAGCATAGCATTAAAATGCCAAAAAGGTCAAACAGACGCAGCCCATTTTGTGCCTCTAGAAAGCTGGCTGCTGATTGGTTGACACGATGAGTAATGCGATCTCTCATTGGCTGAAAAGCAAACTTTGTACTTCACTTCTAGGGGCAACAAAGCTATGTAAAACAATTGTATATAATAAATATCTATGATTTGGATTAAAAACTAAATAATTATTCAACATGATATTATATTTTGCATCTCTGATGCTATTTGCGGCCTTATTCCATTACCAAATTATCGTATCAGGTTCCACGAAGCAGGTGCTTATTTTTTTCTTTTTCTCCACTTGCTAAAAGTAAACATCCTACCAATAAACTTGCCGTATTATTATAAATCCTTAAAGTGTACTTAGACAGCTTAAAAAGGATAAAAAAAACAAAAATTAAAATCTCTTCAGAAGTTTAAAAAAAAAATATTATATTGTTTGAGAATAAATAACTTGAACGGAAGTGGGCGGAAATTTTCCATAACCATTTTGCGCTTAATTACTTTTTTCCACCGGCGTAGGATTTGACTGATTTTATTTCTCAGTCGTAAGATTCCGCAACAATTAGGAGTTTTTGACCCTTCGTGGCACCAAGGTCAAAAAACCTAATCGACGGCAAAGTTGAAATAATAGAATAATAGGCATTCGAACTGAGCGGGAATACAATATTAGAGAAATACTGCGCTTTGGATGCC
>JAXCGZ010011758.1:47500-69062 GCA_037179515.1 Halocaridina rubra
GATTCCAAGTGAAGAGCGATATGTTTCCTTAGTAGTTTCTCCATAACTTTGCAAACTATGCTGGTCAAGGAAACTGGTCTATAGTTCAGAGCCGTATCCCTCCTTCCCTTTTTGAAGATAGGTATCACATTTGCTTGTTTCCAGCATCTTGGAATCTCCCCTGACTCCAGTGACTTTTTAAATATGATACTTAGTGCCACTGATATTAAGTTTGCAAATTTTTCAAGTACATGAGGGGATATGTCCTCAGGACTGTAGCTTTATGAACATCTAAATCCATCAGCGCTTTGCATACCTCTCTGGCTGTAAAGTTGATGTTCTCTAATACCGGCCCTTGAGCTTCTATCTCTGCAATCTGAGGGGGTGGGGTATTTTCTACTGTAAATACTGACTGAAACTCCTTGTTCAATTCTTTGCAGATCTCTTCATCCATCTCAGTGATGCTTCCATCCTCTCTCTTTAGCCTTAAAACCTGTTCTTTTACCTTCAGTTTTCCTCTGGTAAAGCTGTGGAAAAGCTTGGGATTTTCTTTAGCCTTCCTGGTGATGTCCCTCTCATAGTCTTTCTCTGCCTCTCTCCCTTTACTTAGGTAGTCATTTCTTGCTCTTTTGTAGGTTTGCCAGGCATTTATGTTTTTTCTCCTCCTATACCTCTTCCAGCATTTGTCTCTCCACTCTTTAGCTCTATTACACTCATTATCGATCCATTTCTCTCTGGCATGAATTACACCTACTTTGGTGACAGGTATGCAGCAATCTACTATCTTCCCATATTTCTCATAAAAGATGTCATACATTTCTTGTACAGATTTGTTGTAAAATAAGGTTCTCCAGTCAATAACTGCAAAAAGCTCATTCAAATGGATGTAATCTCCTTTCCGATAGTTCCTCCTCATGTCGTCAGTGCCTCTACTCTCAGACAGAATATCTTCAGTGATATACTCCATCAACAACACACAGTGGTCACTCTTTCCAATTGGTGGTTCATACTCAATTTTTTCAATATCCAACACATTATCAAGTAGTGATGGCTCATCCCCACCCCTGGCCCTCGTTGGTTCCATTTCATGTTGGTGTAGGAAATTCCCTTGTACGCAATCTAGGAATCTTGCTCCGAATGAATCCTCACCACTGTGTGGGTCAAGATTTATCCAATCTATCTCTTTATGATTAAAATCTCCCATAATCAAATCCTACATTTTCTCTCCCGTGCCATGTTAACAACTGAGTTTATGACTTCAATAGTACCTATATGACTTTCTTCATAAACTTCTAGCCTATTCTGGTTCCTTGGTGGGTTGTATACAACAGTTATTATAATGTTCTCTGACCCAGTATTTATGCGAGCAACAAGAAATTCCTTGAAGCCACTTTCTATAGCCAAGTTTATTTCTTCAACTTGAATCCTTTCACTTATGAGCAGTGCTATCCCTCCACCAGTCCTCTCAGATCTTTCAACCCTTAATATTCTGAAGCCCTTAGGAAAACCTGTGACACTGTTTATGTCCTCACTCAACTTAGTCTCTGTAATTGCTACTATATCTGCCTTACTATTGTGAATCCTATCTTTTAATTCTACTGCCTTACCAGCTAATCCATCAGCATTTGTGTATAACAATCTTAATAAGGCCCCATCCCCTGACCTTCTGTCATTATCTTCTTTATCTCCCCTTTGTCTGGAAGAACTCTGAAGTGAAAATTTTTCTTCTCTTCTTCATTCCTTTCCTCATTTAACCTTCTTGCCTCTTCCAACAAGTTTTTTTTATCTTTCCCATCTCTTTCTGTGTTCTGTATCCTCTAATGAACACTTCTTTGAATTCTTGAAGGTCTTTTAGACTTTTTTTTCTCAACAATATTTCCATACATGTTTCCCCTCTCTCAAAGGTTACTTTTGTTGGTCTTGGCTTTCCTTCCCTCGAATATTTACCTAGTTGGTGTATGTTTACAATATCCTCAGGACCACAAACTACTCCAAGCTTTCTTATCAGGTCTACAACCCTACCTTTATTTTCTTCAAGTCTCCCCTGCCATGATGGATCCTGGGATTCGCTTATGCCTGAGATTACCACTGTCTTCTCTTTATCAAGTGCCTGTTTGATGAGTGGGTTTGCCCTTTCCATCATAACGTCTTTTATTTTTTCGATTACTGTCTCTTTATAGTCAACTGTTTGTATGTTTTCCAGTGCCACCACCTTTACAGCCTCTTTTACTGCCACATTCCCCTTTAGTGCATCAGCAAAGGAAGTTTTCATGGCATCATTTTCCATATTCAGCTCCTTGAACTCTTTTCTGAACTGTTCAATGTTTTCCTTAATCTGGACATTCCAAGCTGCAATCTCGTCTCTCTCAGAAGAGTGCAGTGAACTAACATCTAATTCATTTAGGTTGTCATTTAGCTGTTTATTTTTATCTTCTTGTTTAGAAATTCTAGTTTCTAGTTCACTCTTTTCCCCCTCCAGCTTCTTTATTCTTCTTTCTAGTTCCTTTCTCTCCTGCCCTTGAGCTTTATTTGCTTCCTCCAAATATTTTATTTCCTCTCTGAGTGTTTCATTCTCTTTCATTTCTCTATCCATATTCCGAATTTTATCATCAAGGCTAATAACCATTGCCTCTAAATCCTTGATTTTCTGTTTTAGTCTCCTAATTGCTACCCCTCCTCCCGACCCATGGGTGGGAGAGGTTTGGGACAGAGATGGCCTCATTTTTATGTTCTCCCTCTCACAGAATATAGAAATGTGTGTGTATTTACCTAATTGTATTTACCTAATAGTGTGTGTGTGTGTGTGATTACCTAATTGTATGTGTGTGTGCGAGAGCGTGGCTGGCTCTAGAACTAGAGGTCATAGTTTGAAGCTTCGTAAGAAAACTTCTTTGCAGGATGTAAGGATATACTTTTTCAGTGTAAGAGTAGTTGATAATTGGAATTGGCTAAGCGAGGAGGTAGTTAATGCTATCTGAATCCATAGTTTTAAGGACAGGTATGATAAGTATCACTAAGTCTAAAATGGAACCGATCAGGAGACGGGAAGATACGAGCTTTGGGCTCTTTCCCGTAAACAAGAATTGAACAAGGAGTTTCAGTCAGTATGTACAGTAGAAAATACCCCACCCCCTCAGATTGCAGTGATAGAAGCTCACGGGCCGGTATTAGAGAACATCAACCTTACAGCCACAGAGGTATGCAAAGCGCTGATGGATTTAGATGTTCATAAAGCTACAGGTCCTAATGACATATCCCCTCATGTGCTTAAAAAATGCGCAAACACAATATCAGTGGCACTAAGTATCATATTTAAGGAGTCACTGGAGTCGGGGGAGATTCCAAGATGCTGGAAACAAGCAAATGTGATACCTATCTTCAAAAAGGGAAGGAGGGATACGGCTCTGAATTATAGACCAGTTTCCTTGACCAGCATAGTTTGCAAAGTTATGGAGAAACTACTAAGGAAACATATCTCTCTTCACTTGGAATCCTTCAACTTTTTGTCAGTGAGACAACATGGCTTCAGAGAAGGAAGATCAACAGTAACAAACTTATTAGAATTTTATGATGAGGTAAGCCAAATCTTACAGGAAAGAGAGGGCTGGGCAGATTGCATATTCCTAGACTTCCAGAAAGCGTTTGACACTGTTCCACATGGGAGACTTATTAGGAAGCTGCAATCAATGGCTAGAATAGGTGGAAATGTCTTGGAATGGATAAAAACTTACTTAGGAGGAAGGGAACAGAGGGTTAGAGTAAGACACTCAGTGTCTGAATGGAGAAGAGTTAGTAGTGGAGTTCCACAGGGTTCAGTTTTAGGGCCACTTTTGTTCCTTGTATATGTAAATGACCTACCAAAGTCTGTAAATTCATTCATGAATATGTTTGCAGATGATGCAAAGATTGTGAAGAAAGTAAAAAACGAGAACAATGGTAGAGAACTTCAGGAGGATCTAAATAATCTGCATGAGTGGTCAGAAAAGTGGCTAATGAAATTCAATACCTCAAAATGTAAGGTAATGAGAATGGGTACAAGTGCAAGAAGGCCCAAGCTTGACTACTCTCTCTCTCTCTCTCCTTGATATGTATGGCTATGAAGCCCCAGTGGTGTTTCTATTGCTCATCTAATTAATGCATGCATGTATGTGTGTATGTGTATGTATATATATATATATATATATATATATATATATATATATATATATATATATATATATATATATGTATATGTGTGTGTATGTATGTGTGTGTATATATATATGTATGTACCTACTTATTATTCTAACCTGAAAATTGTTATTCTATATCTGCTTCAAATTGTCTGCAGTAGTACGGAATTTAAATGATAGCACTCAACAAGGGCTATTGAAAATATTGTCACAATGATTACTCTTCAAGTACTCTTCAATTATTACACTATATTTTATTATTAATCATGATATTTTAATTAATTGCATTTAATTATTTATTATTAATTATGATATTTTAAATTAATTGCAAATTCTATTAGTATGTTATTTTTACATAACCACATAGATTGTAATGTTATCAACTACAATATGACTGGGAGTGCCCATGTGCACATGTCCCCATGTACAGTTATCTGAATAAATAAAAAAAAAAAAAAAGGAGTACAACTTCAAGAGACAGAAAATGAGAGAGATCTAGGAGTAAACATACTGGCAGATTTGTCTCCAGAAATACATATAAATGGCGTAGTAAGGGCAGCATATGCATTCTTATCAAATGTAAGGGTAGCCTTCAGGCACATGGACAAGGAAATGTTCAGAAATATTTATGTAACCTATGTGAGGCCAAAACTCGAATATGCAGCCCCCTTTTGGAATCCGCACTTGAAAAAGCACATAGCTAAGCTTGAAAAAGTTCAAAGACATGCCACGAAACTGGTGCCAGAAATACGCAATCTCGGTTATGATGAGAGGCTGAGGGAATTAGACTTGCCATCACTCGAAGCTAGAAGAGTGAGGGGGGATATGGTGACAGTCTTTAAATTCCTTCATGGTTATGATAGAGTGGATAGGGATCGATATTTCGATATGGCTGGCTCTAGAACTAGAGGTCATAGTTTGAAGCTTCGTAAGAAAACTTCTTTGCAGGATGTAAGGAAATACTTTTTCAGTGTAAGAGTAGTTGATAATTGGAATTGGCTAAGCGAGGAGGTAGTTAATGCTATCTCAATCCATAGTTTTAAGGAGAGGTATGATAAGTATCACTAAGTCTAAAAATGGAACCGATGAGGAGACGGGAAGATACGAGCTTTGGGCTCTTTCCCGTAAACACAATTAGGTAATCACAATTAGGTAATCACACACACACATTTCCACCTATTCTCACCATTGCATGCAGTTTCATAATAATTCTCCGGTGTGTGACCATATCAACGCCTTCTGAATATCTAGGAATATACAATCCGCCCAGCCCTCTCTATCCTGTAAGAACCGCCTTTCCTTATCATAATATTCTAATAAGTTAATTACTGTTGATCTGCCTTCTCTGAGGTCATGTTGTCTCACTGAAAAAATCAAGGATTCCAAGTAAAGAAAGATGTGTTTTCTTAGTAGGTTCTCCATAACTTTGCAAACTATACTGGTCAAGGGAACATGTCTATTGTTCAGAGCTATATCCCTCCTTCCCTTTTTGAAGAGAGGTACTACATTCGCCTGTTTTCGGCATCTTGGAATCTCCCTAGATTCCAAAAAGTTTTCATATATAATGAATAGCACCACCGATATTGGTTTAGCACATTTCTATAGAACGTAAGGGGATATAACATCAGGATCAGTAGTATTTTGGGCATCTAACTCCATCAACGATTTGCATACCTCTGTGGAGGAAAAGATGTTTTCTAATACAAGGCCACGAACTCCTATCTCTGCAATATGAGGGGATGGAGGTATTTTCTTTTGTAAATACCAGCTGAAACTCCTTGTTCAATTCTTCTCAGATCTCCTCATTCGTCTCAGTGATGATTCTATAATTTCTCTTTAATTTTAAACCTCTGTGTGTGTATATATGAAAATTATATCGTCCTTATTAGTACTGAAATGATCATAAACACAATGAAGTCTTCCAATTTGGCAGTTGTATGATACTGTATGACGTGTATGTTTATCCGAGTATGTTTGGGAGACGCTTATATGAAAAAATCTCAAAATACATACTTTATTTATAGATAATTTTAACAAAAGCAATTAGTTTCTTGCTTAATAAGCAACGGGGTGTAAGAAAAAAATAGCTTCATTATAAATGTCATAATGCTTTTAAAACTATTCGCCGTATTTTTTTTTTATCCCTGAAAGAGTGAAAGATTGAAAATAAAAAGCAATTATTAAATTATATACAAATTAATGTAAAGAAGTGATTCTGATCCTTTTCTTATGAAGAAAATAAAGAAAATAGTTATCATAATAGAGAAAACGTAACTGTGCTCTACGTGACTTTGAGTCTCCAAAATTTAAGGTATTTACTTATTTAGAAGCGACTCGTTGAAAGGCTAAAGTAGGATTTAGGGTATTCCTTATCAAAGGAATTTTTAGATTCTCTAAGAACAATTGGAGAGGAATATAAATAAATAAGAAAGGCATATCATCTTTTTAAACTAATATAAGTGAATTATAGTATACTTAGATAGTTAAGTGCGGCCTGCTATAGAGAATGCAACAAAATTATTTATCGGAATTTCTGCTTACTCAGACCTTACAGCCTCAGTTAAAGTTTTTTTTTTATAAGCAAAATAAAATAGTATTTTTCAATAAATTAAAAGTTTTTATAGGAATATGAAAAGCAATACCAAATGATCCAATGATTCTCATACTACAGAATAATAATTTATTCATACACGTACAATGGCCACATTCCTCCTGGTAAGGAAGTGGCCGAGTCAAAGCACACATTAACTAATAGCTAATACACGCAATTACTGTTGCTGAATAAAATCACATTCCTCTCTTGTAATATTACTGAATAGCAGTTATATTGCTTAAACTCCCATTGTCAAAATAAATAGTTTGCATATGTTTTCATGATTATATATAAAATAACTATTAAGTAGATACGTAAAATAAATGAAAAGCAGAGAAGCAATATTTGAACAACGCTAATTGTAATATAATTGTCAAAAACAATACTCTTCCTATTAATCCCAAAATCCAGAATATTTTTGCACAAATTAATTCAAAATGTATTTTGCTTGTTAGGATTAATGTCTAAACCCACATACATTGTAGGTAACCCAGGCAGTGTGGTTGTGGTGGAGGGGGTGGTGACATTTTATTTCCAAGGAGCAAAGAGGAGTTACTGGGGTGAATTGGCTTCTGGTAAATTAATGTGTGCTTTGACTAGGCCACCCCCTTTTATATAGGATATTACAGCCATAGTATATGTATTATGTATAATTCATATACTGTGGGCGAGTCAAGAAGTCTAGCGATGGTGAAGGGTGGAAGTGTGTGGCTTCTTGGGGGAGCTCCTGATGGATTAGAACCTTCCTTTCATTAACAGCGAAGAAAGCTAGAATTTGAACTTGGCCTTTAAACTCATATTTTATTTAACCTATAAGCCAACCTAAAGTAACCTTTTTTGGCTGTTGATAAAGACAGGTCTAAATTCTTCAGGAACTGCTTTTTGGGAATGTGATTTGTGAGCTTTGACTCATGCGGTGCTCATTCATAAGAATGTGCTTTGACTCAGCCACCATCCTTTGACGTGGAATCGCGTCCATCGCTTAGTGTAAATGTAAATGACTAAAAGCGTCATTAACTGAGGAAATATTACCTTAAATTTTCAAAGAAATAATACCCTAAATTAAAGATATTATACTTTTAGGTCCGCCAGAGGTCTCTCTCTCCGCCATCCTGCAGCTGTTTGGTGCTGGATATACGCAATCGCACTTGACTGTGAACCGTAAGCTATTTTATATTTAATTTCTTTGTTAATTCAATAGATTATTCGACTCATTTGCAGAGCTCAAGCATAGTAATAAATTAAGGTTATTAATCGTAATTAATTCCATTCTCAGGTTATTAAAATTGCCATTGTAAATGAACAACCGGTTTTGGTGGTTAATAGAGAGGAAATTCGTACTTTGGTTTCTGGCATTAATTCTTATCTTCAGTGGTTTCTAGATCACGCCTCTCGCTCTCTTTTACACTATCGGGTTTCGACTTAGGAGTTATTCATCCATTTTTTTTAATTTAATTTTTCGAGTAAACGCACTACTGCAGGTACATACTAAAACTGGAAGCATTTCGGATGATTGTGGAAGTATCACTATAATTGGAAGCGTTTGGGATAATTTTGGAAGCATCACTATAATTAGAAGCATCTCGTAACAAAGTGGCTAAAATTTTTGGTTTTGAATTCGTTTCTTAAAATTATGCCTAAATTAATTAGGTAAATATTTACTTTCACACCCAAAGAGTTGATGAATTATAACTTGGGTGAACTAACCCAATAAAACCTAATACAATATGATCTAAATACGTATGTTTTTAGAAGAGGGGATCACAAAGAAAAGTGTCGAAAAAACATATTTGGTTCGTCCTAAACTAGCCTAACCTAACCAACCCAAACTTAACCTAACCTCACCTAGGGGAATGCGTTCTCCCTAGCCTGGGGCTTCATATTCCATTGATTCCCTCTTCTAAAATAATACCCTAAAATATGCATGATATTCCAAATAAGGTGTAAGATAAACCTCTACCAGAAATTAGTATTTAGAGTAGATGTAGATTAGTTTTATGTACCCCTTCCAAATTTGGACTAAAGTAATTTTTTCTGGTAAGTTTCAATGTGTTTTGAGTTCTAAAAATTGTTTTCTCGAAACACTGGTGGGTGGCTTTGGGTGCTTAAGTAACATAAGCTAACTCTAACGTATTCTAACTCCACGTTGAAGGCTTTCATATCTTAACAGGATGAATACATGTGTTTCTAGAGCAGCGCAGTACATTTCAGAATGTGGTGGTGACACCGATCTCGGGTAGGCTGTGAAAGGGATCATAAAACGAATCTTAACCTTAGAATATTCATTATTAAGATCATA
Organism: Halocaridina rubra; assembly: GCA_037179515.1. NCBI lineage: Eukaryota > Metazoa > Arthropoda > Malacostraca > Decapoda > Atyidae > Halocaridina > Halocaridina rubra. The sequence continues at coordinate 56,544 of JAXCGZ010011758.1, forward strand.
TATTGTTTTACTCCCAGTTTTTATGAGTTTCGATTTTTGAAATGAAACAGATTTCCGGGTTTTTGTAGTTAAATCTTGTATATGCTAATTTTTATTTAGCCTATAGCATTTAAAGTTGATTTTACAATAACCTGATAATTTAACCAATAACCTTAACCTTCTCTGCCACCCCATTTAGCTGCTTTCAAGATAATGATGAAATCATTCCAAATACTTCTGACTAGTGGAAAGTACTTAAACTGACTTATCTTAGTAGTCACTTCTCCTCGTCGATGTGCATAATAATTTTACTAATAATCACTTATACGTAAATTTTGTTGCGGTGCTTTTTCCCCGACTTTTTATCTCTTTCTGCCCAGCAAGACAAAAGCAAATATTAGTAGCTTGGATCCAATATATTTTTCTGGAATATGATTGGAAAGCAGGGGCATGTTCAAAGGATGAGCACACATTTTTTATGCATGCAAAAAATGCGCTTGAGCAGACATGCAAATTTACATTTTATATTTTATTTTTACTTTGGTTTTAATCCTGAGATAGCTTTGTATGATCTAATGAAGCATTTTTCCAATTTTCAGGAGTTAGCCATATACAGTATACTGTACTGTACTAATATTAGGCTTTTTCGATTAGTATTATACTGTACTGTATTAGGAAAATTCCTCTATACTGTGCACAGTTTTCGAATTTGAAGATAATTTATGTTATTATTATTCTAACAGAATCAAATAGCCAAATCAGAACAAAACAGCTACATCCAGGAAAACCCTAATGCAAGTATGGTGTAATAGTGCATTTTTTTTTTTTTAACTAGGCATTCTTCGTTAACAAGGTTGATTACCCTAGATATTTTATTTTTTTACGTTTCATGTCATTGTTATTTCCCATTCGGTGGTGGACACTCATGGATTGAGGCAGGGGAATGAAGGCCGAATCGCCTTGCTGTGGGCTTGAGCGAAGGTCCATCACCTCCCGAGTCGAGTACTCTATGGTTACACTATGGCAATCCCGTGATTACTCTAAGTAATATCTCACTGTATATAAATACTGTGGTGGAATGCTAGTTATTCTCACATCATCGAAACAGCAAGACATTAAGACAGATGTTGGTTAATTTTTACAGTTTGGCAAATGCAGTATTCAGAGCATGTACTCATGATAAAGTAAAAGAAATCAATTTAGAAAGCCACATAAACTTAAGCAAACCATACAGAATGCCAAACAAGTATTGTATTTATAGGATTTTTGAAGGTTTACAAATTATTAATTTGATATACCATTGTCATGTGTCGAAGTTTAATTTTTACTAAAAAAAAGAAATAAAATTGTGATGTGCAGAAATTAAAAAAAAAAAGTGATTGTTTTTTGTAACCTATTCGAGAAACTTGTGGGAGTATGGCATGAGAAGAAAGTTGGATGTGTTAGCATTGCTTGGAAGAAAAATGTGACTGGGTTTGTGCTTTGACTCGGCCATCCCCCTAACAAGGGGAATTGCAGCCATTTTAGAAGAATTTAATGCATATGTATACTGGACCGTGAGCACAGTACAGAATACCCAGTACTGTATGATATATATACCGTTTACAGTGTAGTATGTCATTAGTAGATGTCTAAACTCACTCCTCACTGTAGAGAATGGCAGCATTTAGTATGACACTAATTCAGTAACAGTTCACTTTTCAAAACTTATTTGCGGTAGAATTACTCTATTTTACTTAACACTGAAGAATTTAATAAGTTTATTTTACTTTGTCAAGTAAAATGAAGCTTGAGACAGCTCATTAAGGTTTAGGGTTGGCGTCTCTCTCTCGGATTTTCTTATATTTCCATTGCAAGTTTATTCACCTACAGGTTCATCATGACCTGTTCCACCTCTGGGTGGAATATTTATAAAAACAAACAAGCATCAATATGATTTTCTCAACTTCCTGCAATATGACTAATGAAATGCGAGGATGGACATCGTATGATGGAATCCTTGTTGTCTCCTTGCTTATTACAGTTGCTGCTACCCCCTGATAGTCTCTATAGGAATATGGTGACATATATGAAAAAGAAAAAAATATATTTATTCTTGTACTCCCTGTTTGTCATGGGAGGAAACTTTTCTGGATAGGGAATGTGGCTGTCCCTCTTTTTCTCCCCCCCCTTTTTTTCATAAAATAACCAGAACTTTAGTTCACTTATTAATGTTATTATGGTTGTAGCAGTGCTCAGAGCACTTCACATGGGAAGTCGCAAACCCATACTCATACCACTGTGTGCCGTTAAGAAGGGCATCCAGCCTTAGTACCCCGGGTTCAACCTGTGTGTCCATCCCCATCTGAATGGGAATTAATGCTGACAAATGAAATGGCAAATAATGTCGTTTCAGTCATCTTACTAGTCACTGTAGCATATTGTCTTTCTTGAAATAATTTCTATGTCCCCTATTTTGTAAGGAGAGAATTAACAAATATTCTTTTTCTTTTCAGTTTGTCATTACATAATGTCTCTTCCAAAGCCTGTTATGCGCGGTCTTCTGACAGCGCAGATCAAGAAACACATAGCAATTGCTTCAGTGCTTTGCTTCATCACCGTTGGAGGTTTTAAAGTTTTAGTTCAGGACCCAAGAAAGCGTCTCTATGCTGACTTTTACAAGTAAGTTTTTGTAAAAGCCTGTTACGTATTCCAGATGGTTATTCATATAGTTTTAGCTACTGCTACTAAGAGGAGTCTCTTCTTTGGCATGCGTCATTCCATTTGTAAAGCATTTTTTTTTTTATTTTTGTGCTGTTAAGAGTTGATGATGCTGTACTTTGTGTAATTTTATTTTGTTGAGTAAAGTTAGCATTGCACATTGATTGATTATTAGTTATTAAACAAGTATATAAAAAATTTTGTGAAAGAGTAATATTCTTTTTTCCAGAAATTATGATGCTCTTGCTGAATTTAACCGCATTAGAAATCTTGGATATCTGCAATCAGCTCGTCCTGATGGGGAGGAATAAATAAAGAAATGCATCGTTTTGAATGAAAATTCTATGATTATATATATTTCGTATGTATTACTTTGGAGCATGTTGTTAAGATATCAACATGGTGCCTGAATACCTTTGTAAAGTGATTAGATATCCAGAAATGTAAAATATTTGCACTTATTTCCAGGGGTTCCAGTCTTCATTTTTTTTTTTTTGTATAAAGTATTATGAAATAATCTATACCTGTATAATACTGATTTTTTTGTGTAATACCCTCATCTATCTATATGCAATGGCCACTATCCCCCTTATAAGTACAGTTTGTGGGAGGAACATATGAAGGGGGGTATCCCAGTTCCCTCATTCCACCCCACTTTTCAACTTACAATACTCATGGAAGCACAGAAGCATAATTTATGTCCTTCACCTTAAGGGAAGGAAATAAGAAATAGCAGAGGATGTTCAACTCACTTGGGCCAGAACCTACCCCTCTCCAATAATGAAAGACGAATATACAAGTAAGAGGATTGAACATGAGAGGCGGAGGAGAAACTACTCCTCACTTTGAAACAATCCTGTCTAAAAGATACCTTCATAACTTGAAAGTTTGTTGTAGGTGAAATCATCTGAAGCTGGAGTGAATCTGTAAAAATATTTGAAAACTTCAAAATGTTTTATCTGGGGTTAGTCGTCTCCTAAAAATACTCAATTAGATGCCTTGATTTGATAGGAAGAGGAAAGTTGGGAGAGGATAGTAGTGAAGGGAGACTTGAAGCTGCAAGCATGCCTTTGACCCCCTAGGGGACCACCAGGAAGGAAAGGTATTCCCTTAGCCCTTCCAACAGTGTGTTTACTTATGTACTTAAGCAAAATTTTTGTGTACAATGTTGATGTGGTATAAAAATTTTATGGGTAATACACGGTGCTGCCTTACCAGACGATTTGAATCAACTTCGTTTAATAGGAAGTGCATTTTTTTTTTATCATGATTGTGACATCATGACAGGCCAAAAGAAGAATAAAATATAACAGGCCTCATCTGGCCTGGGGACGAAGAATATATAAAGAGAAACATAAGTGGGGAGTGCTGTGACTTGTCAGATGTGAAGACATAACACCGAATTGTCTTGGACAGTCCTATTTAAGTTAAAAAACCCACAGCTGTAGCATCACAATGCGCAGTTGGTGCCATGGTCCAACCTACTACTAGTTACACAGGCTTAAGTTGGTCTTTGTTAATTGCTAATAAACCACAGATATAAGTGGAATAATGAGAGAGATAAAAATCCAGACATTTCCTATAGGAGAAACACCGACACTTTTCAAGAAATCTTTGGAAATATGACAGGAGGCAGCCATTATCCCCCTATTTTCATGTTAGCTCAAGACTGTATGAAGGAAAGTGGAGAAGCGAGAAGAGGAAGAGAAAAAAAAATAGGGGGCACTTGCGAATCAAAAGAAATTGACCAGGAGGGGCAATTTGGACAAAGAATACTGCTTGAATATATGCTCATACCATAGGCAAAGATGCATAAACAAGTAAGCTGAATTATTTAAAATTATATCTTCGTGGCTTACCTTGAATGAAAATAAAATTAAGAATCTGCGAATGCTCCTTGGTTTTTAGAAAATAAATGCCGAACACGAGGTTTATTCTCTCCTGTTGCAGAGGTATCAGTTGTCTCTGAGCTCTTGCATACTCAATAAGGCATAACAACCATGCTTTATGGAAATGGCAGACCATAGATAGAATCCATTGTACTGTTGTCTTAAATAAGTCAATATGATTGTGTCTTAGAGCCGAAATTGACTAATTTACGGCTGACACTGCCATAGTGGTTAATTCAACAAAACTGCACAGATTTTATTATTGGGGCTTGGAAAGGTTTTCTGGAGGGAGGAAATTGCAAGTTCATGTTGATAAGATTCATTAGAGTTGGAGGTGAAGTAAATGTTTCCATACATGAATTTATTTTCTCCGTTACCTAGCATATTAGGGTATACTTTGATGTTGATAATTCCTAAATGGCACCAAACGTCCTGTTATTTCAAGGCCACTTTGCTTGGAAAGAAGTGGGTTTCTCATGTAGCTCAGTGCCATTAGATCATTATCTCGATATGTGCTAAGGTAGTTAATAATGGTTTCAAGGATTATACAAAATTTTCATACACGATTTAATTACATAAATAGATGCAGAAAGAGAATGAAAAGTACGTAATATCCTCCAAACACAGGTATATTCCTTTATTATTACTTCACTTATAGTGCATGACATATTACTCACATCATACTCGTATCAATAAATCAGTAATCTATACATTAAAAATAATTTTCTTGACAAATCATAAAAAAAATGTCTGAATGTAAAGAATGCTTTTTAATGAAAAACTGCTGTGATTAAGACTTCTCAGTAATTTCTATTGCAATCAGAATGTTTGATACATGTAATAAAATCGAGTTGCATTTAAACTGAAAACCTTTTGATACATGATAAGAATGAATTTAATAATTGCTTGCATTAAATTCACCTGAAGTACCACCACCTGAGCCTCCTCCATATCCTGATCCTCTACCGGAGTCTCCTCCATATCCTCCTCCACCACCTGAGTCTCCTCCATATCCTGATCCACCACCAGAGCCTCCTCCATATCCTGATCCACCACCTGAGCCTCCATATCCTGATCCACCACCTGAACCTCCATATCCTGATCCACCACCTGAACCTCCAAATCCTCCACCACCTGAGCCTCCTCCAAATCCTCCACCACCTGAGCCTCCTCCAAATCCACCACCACCCGAGCCTCCTCCAAATCCACCACCACCAGAGCCTCCTCCAAATCCTCCACCACCACCACCACCTGAGCTTCCTCCAAATCCTCCACCACCACCACCTGAGCCTCCTCCAAATCCTCTATAACCTCCACCACCTCCATAACCTCCTCGGCCTCTAAATCCCCCACCACCTCTATAACCTCGACCGCCACCATATCCTCCGCCTCCTCTACCTCCAAATCCATACCCTCGTCCTCGTTGGCCACCTCTATTAAAATAACCCCCACCACCTCTTCCACCAAATCCTCTATTGGCTGTATAAACACCTCCAGGTATGAAGCCTCCAGAATCACCACCTACAGAGAGAGAGAGAGAAATATTAATGTATTTATAAGCATTCTCAATATCTGCAATATATTTTTGGACTTGCTGAGCTTAGCATGGAGGCCACAGTTGTAGCTGCAACCAAGGCGGCAAGGCCACAACAGATATGTGGCAACACTTATGATGCATGCACTACCAAAGTATATTAGTAATCATACATCAGTTTATCATTAGCATCTAATGTAAGATTCAATTTGCTTTTGCTTAGGATAAAATTGTTTTAAATATACAAAAATCCAATGTCAGGAATACAACAAAAGACGCACCTCCTGAGTCATTGTCTCCTCTCATTCTCTTCATGGGAGGTCCACCAAACTGTCGAGGAGGTCTGTGCGTGTTGAAATTTCCCATGCTAATGGGTTCCATATCATGGCGGCCTGCATTCATACGACATAACTGTCGAATGCAATTGAGGATCTGGAGAGAAAGAGGTATAAATAACTGTGTCAGTTTTGGGAAACAGTATCATTCCTGCAACACTACTGATAGAGTAAGCATTCCTTTCATACTTAATGCTATCTTTGACAGACTAATGCTATGGAGCAAAAGAAATATAATTTATTGTCACTGTTCCTGCTTTTATCATGCCCTTTATAGACTTATAATTTCTCTCCTTCCCTCAAGCAATTTTTCAATACACCTGTGCAATTCAGGTAGTAGAATTAAAACTACCAAATTCCCTCGAATGATTTTAGACTGGTGATAAAATATTACTCAGATTTTTAAATAGTTTCATCCCTGAAACTTTTGGTGAAGAGTCCTACACCAAGCTCTTTCCAGGAATCTATCTTAACTACAACACCTCAACATTACTTGCATCTACACTCTTCATTTCCAACTTTTACGTCTATCCTGTATGCTTTTTCATTAATTCTCTCTCTATTAGAGATAATGCAGCTTAACTTTTATGAACAAAAGGGTATCTCATTCTCGAACAAATCAAATTTAAGTTTGTAAAAAGTTTACATAATCACTCTATCAATCCTGTTCATCCCCTCGAGAGAACTCTGTAATGTTTTAATCCTTTTAGTTTGCTAAAGGTGACTTTCATATATTATTTTATCTCGAGTGTGGCCAACCTCCCAGGCTTTCATATACCTTGCCTAAATTGTGAATTATAATTGCCTAATTCTCTCCAAATTCTACAAGTACAGTATACTGTATCTTAAATTACAACACATACTCTAATTTCAAAAAGCAGGTTAAAAGGCACCAGTAATTACAATACAGTATTAACTAACCTGCTCATCTACGTGATTTGGCTCCATTATGGACTCTGGATTTTTGGCTCCTCTTATAATGAGGGCTTCTATGCATGGTCTTAAACACAGTATCCTAGCAGCCACTTCCGCTGGTATGTCCAAGTTAATCCAACCATCTAGACGAACCTGGAAAGGATATTTATTACTTTTTTTTATTAACTTGAGAAGAGATTAGATCAGAAATGAATACATTAGATGATTCAAGGGACAATTAGAGTAGCAGAAGTTTCAAAGAAAGTATGAGAAACTAAAGGTTAGGCCATATAATGTGAGGAGAAGGACTTGTGAAGGATGGTTATGGAGGTGAAGGGAAGAGGAAGCTCAAAGTTCTGAAATGGATAATACAGCAAATTATATGCGGGATAAGGGGCAAAGGGGATAGTGTACACGAGAAAAGGTGGAAAAGGCAAGTATGAAAAAGTGACACCATAAAAAAATGGGTTGAAGCTGAAAGACAAAGATGATCTTAGCTTGAGAACATACACAAGTAGTGTAATTTAAGTAATATATAACTGTGTGCCTCGACATACATGTCATACTTGAAACTTATTGTATAACACACCTGGACAGGCAGGGGGGAGCAACCTCTTAAACCCCTTAGTTTTGGCTCTTATAACTGCACAATAAATATGTGAAATATATTATGCATATTTCCAATTGTTACTCTGAGCCATAAATATAAATTCATAAAATGCTGTTGATATAAAAATCTACAAAGTTGCAAACTCACAACAGCTATTACCAAAATTAAAGCTGATTTTGTGTAGATGTGAGTCTCATCTTTACAATACTGTTCACTTAACTAGCACAGAGGAGATTATAAATGTAAGAACTTTGCCCAACAGGAAAGGAAAAAAATATGAATATGCAATGAATACTATAATATTCTTATTATTATCATAAGGCAGGCAAGAAGCCCAGCTGGAAAATGTCAGAAGATTAAAAACCAAAAGGCTCCATCAGGGGAAGCAACGTGGAGAGGGAAAGGAGAAAAACATAGAAGAAATTATATAAAATGGTACAACCAGTATAAAAAATAAGAGTACTTAGAATTAAAAGTATTTCCTTAACAAATATAATTATTTAAAAAAAGGCGTTAAGTAATCTTTCCGCTAAAGTACTAGTTTTTATGTTTGGGATAATACAACCTTCATTTCTTCAATTTTTAACATATAGCTAATGGAAAGAAAAAGGCTGAGCAGGGTTTTAATAAGCACTGCAGCATCACCTTTTTGTTATTTTCTTGAGATGCCTGGCCAGACAGTCCCGAGTCTCTGAGGAAGGCCACGGCCGATCCCAAGCTTTCCCACAGAGCTCTCAAGAGGTGTATGTTGTGTTGGTGGCGTAAGTGGTTATGTGTGGTGTTTCTATGTAGCCAGCCTAATGGGTTTGGTATGATATGATGTCATGTTGGGGGAGAAAGAAAGAAAGAGTGAGTTTCATTGGTTTGTGTCAACTGTGAAAATCACTCAAACTGCAACTTACAAGATCATCAACAGCCTCGACTCTCCTAGCTCCAAAGAGCATGAGGTGAATGGGAGTCACCATTGTCATCTGCTTGCAAGAAACCGCTCTTGTGCGAATCTGGAAAAACGAAAATCTGTTATCCATTAACAATTAAAATCCTGGTAAACGAGGATTGGTTATCCATTCACAATTAAAATCCTGGTGTATGACCAAAAAACTATATTAAAAGGTATTAAAAAATATACAATATTCAGATGAAGTTTAAAGAAGGAAGAAAGGTAGTGGAGTTGCAGTGAACTTCCTGGAACCTAGAGCTCTGAGCCCTTGTTCCATATGGAAAACTAACACATTAAAGATAAGAATACCTCAACTGTGATCCCCAGCACGTCATAAAAGTTCACTAAATCTGATGAGGTGAGGGGAATGGCTCTTCACTGAATTTTCCACCCACAAAGAGTTACGCTCTTTGAATTGATTTAGCCTTCCCCTTAGGAGTTTATGGCCTTTGTATATGTATAGATATAAAGGACAAGGATTAAGGGGATCACACTGGCTGAGAGATCAGCGGGCTCGACTCCAAATTAGACTGACCCGCGAATAAGACCATCGTGGGACGCTAGTAATGGCATTCATTCTTAATTTCCCAACCACACTTACTCTTAATCAAATGTTTGACTGATCCCCCAAATGGTCTGAAAAGCCTATCTGGTGGTGGAACTGAAATGAACTGAGGATAAAGGTAAGTCCTAAGAGCTATTTTAATAGGGATATAGTCTCCTTGCAATGATACTGTTATACTCTAGCATAAAATCAGGATACTTCATTCCTTTCAACTTTAGCTAGCACCCAAAGAAGGTCCAATACATTCATTAAGCAATATCATGTAACACAATAATTTAACTTGTTCATGGTAAATTGTAAAATTCTGAGTGCTTTACCATAAAACTTACAGCTGAACCCACGTCATAACTTCTTAGTAATAGTCCAATAATATTAAGCTTTGTAATGCCAAAACACGCTTGAACAAGTCTTTCATATAACCTGCGAGCCTCTTGTAGCTCTTAGAAGTAAAGTTTCTTTGCTAATATAAGGTTACAAAGCTGATTAAGTTATTTTTACCACTTTATGTGTGACTTAATCCCTTGACTGGGGGTGGACGCAGACAGGCTAGAGCTGGAGAATTTAGGCTGGATGCCCTTCCTAAAACTCCATGGTGGGTTCGAAAATGGGTATGTTAATGTCAAGCTCCGTGACCACCAAACTACAACAGTAAGGAAGCTGATTATGTACCAACTATAATTTCAAGTCATTCATAAATGCAAAATGGGCAATAAAGCATATTTGATCAATAGCTATCTCAAAAAAGCAAAACAAAAACTGTTCACCATCTCCTAAGCAAAATTTAATGCAACACATTGTTTAATGTATCCCATTTAGTCCCCATTCAAATGGGGTTGGACTTGGACATGTTTAAACTAGGAGATCAAGGCTCGATGCCCTCTATTACCCCGCAATGGGTTCAAACCTTTAGTCCCATCCCTACTTGTACATTCTAATACTGAGATAGTGGGGCAAAATTTATTGTGATTGGTTTTATATCACAGATGCCCTTTTGTACTAAGGGTTAGGGCAGTGCCTTCTTACGAAGAATTTCAGGACTCCTACCTTCTCTCCAAAGACAAAGAAAGGTGTAGGGTATGAAATCTCTTTGTTGCTGCAGTTAACAGAGGACTTATGGATAAGAGCAGCTTTCGATTCCTGAGTAAGCACCTGAAATATAAAATATGGGCATCAATTCTCAAATATGAGTTGTAATCCTTGGAGAAGTGCAGTTGGGTAAAAGCATGGAAAGAAGTTTTTATCTATGGAGAGGTGCAGTTTTGTAAGAGTATAAAAATAAGTGGTGATTCTCAATTCTGAGTTTTAATCTATGGTGAAGTGATTTTTCGCAAAGGCATGGAAAAAGGAGTGATGTTCAATTCTGAGTTTTAATTTATAGAGGAGTGCTGTTGGGTAAAAGCATGGAAAGAAAATTTTCATAAGAAAATGTACCTTTCGCTTTTCTTTGTGGCAGCAGACATTAGGGTAATGTCCGAGAGCCATCAGACCCACCAAAACATCAACCTTTGGATCAGGTCCAATAAAATTGTAACTTTGAGGTAAAAGACATTCTTCTGGAAATCCTGCAGTAACCATTAACTCCTTGAGCTGATTCTGTAAAGTAAATTTAGGTCATTAAAAACCAAAGGAAAATGACAGCACACTTAGCAACCAGTGCCTATATTGGTATTATTGTTGAACATTTCATTCTAAGAATACCATACTGCTTCTATATTAGGCCTACAGGCATGATTAAACTGTACAGACAAATATCACAAAAGCACATTGCATAGTGGCAGAGAGAATATAACATATTGCTATGATTATTTTAACTATGAAGGGAAAACAGGAAATTTTAGAGTATCTTGACACTTATGAGCAATCTACTCATCTTATATAAGAAACCTCTGAAAATGAGTAGATAAATGTGACCGTATGTGCTAAGGTACTCCTGGTTTCCTGTTTTACCTCCACAGCCAAAAAGATAATTTTTACAATATGTATATGCTTCTTGTTAAACATTCATACATAGATACATGAATGTTCGGTATACAATTCAAAGACAATATGACTGGGAATGTGTTACACTGCTTTTACCTTTATGACACAAGAGGTAGAACATTAAAATACATCAAGTTTATTACAGCATTATTACCAACGAACCTTGGCTTCCCATGTTACACGGAGGGTAGGCATGGATAGCCCCTTGAAGTCGCAGAAGTTAATTTCGGCATCCTCGCCACCCATACGAGCTTCTTCCCAACAATTAAAGGCATTGAGAGCGGCTACATGATCGCTGTACCGGTTGCCAGAAAAAGCTTTTTGGAATGAGCTGAGTCTCTTGAATTCAGGAGCTGCAATACAGTATTTCATAAAATAAGAATAATCATCTTTACAACTTGGGGAATGGCTAACTGATGCTCATGTAAGAATTCTCTACTGGAGTCATAAACCTTTACTTTGATATGTATAAGAGAAATTAAAAACTTCACTCCCAAGTGAAAAAAAATAGTTGTTGAATTGCTCTCAGTATTATATAAAATAGTAAACAAAGTAATAACATTTATAAGTAGATTATATTTCAACCCCCTAATATCTGGAAAAAACAAAATTCCTCTCATACAGGTCATTGATCGAAGTAAAAAAATAACCATCAGATAATTGTGTGCTTTGTTTTAGAAATATACTCTTACTGGTACTCTGAGGAACAGATGCAAGTTGGATAATTAGACATCCAAGTTGGATAATCAAATGGTTGGGATCAGATGACTGGCAAATACAATATGAAGAACATAGTTCTACAAAGAGTAGTTTTAAACATTGAGACTGAAATACTGCATTGAACACTCAGAGCAAAAATAAATGTTTGATACTTTTTTGTAGAAGGCATACTCATATATAGCAGTGCAAAGAGATTATCAATTGAGAGCTTCAAGGATATCTTTATTTATCAAATCATGTAACTCATAACCCTACTGTACTTCAGCAAATTTCTGTGATGAGAGAGAGAGAGAGAGAGAGAGAGAGAGAGAGAGAGAGAGAGAGAGAGAGAGAGAGAGAGAGAGAGAGAGAG
>JAXCGZ010011759.1:0-12500 GCA_037179515.1 Halocaridina rubra
AAAGAATCCTAGAGAAAATCTCATTAAAAAATAGCTCTTTTGAACAGGGGCAGTGCAATAAACCTAAAGGAGATTAACATAGGACCTCCTGGGAGAGATGTAGGTGTCATGTTTCGTGAGTTCTGTGAAGGATGGTAATAAACACTCTTCATCAGAAAAAAAATCATAACATGACTTTTTTTTACAGTTTTTATGTATCAATTACTCTTCATTCGAATGGGATTGGACACAGACATGCTATAGCTGGGGAATTAAGGCTTGGCAATCCTGCCACCCAGCAGTGGAATATAACCTGTATAAATCAGGCAAACACTTCTCAATGTGCGCATTACACCACAGAGCTATAGCGGCCTCCTGCAAATATAATGTTCCTAATAAAAAGAAATGTTGTAAGTGCAATATGTAGATAAAAAATGTACCAGATGCAATGTGTATAGTATAATAAATTCATATTTGGTGTAATCCTGGCAATTAAATATCAGTGTTATGTATTTATTTTCATTTTTGCTCTCTCTCTCTCTCTCTCTCTCTCTCTCTCTCTCTCTCTCTCTCTCTCTCTCTCTCTCTCTCTCTCTCTCTCTCTCTCTCTATCTATCTATCTATCTATCTATCTATCTATCTATCTCTCTCGCTCTCTCAAAACCTTTCTCTGTTTACAGGAAGGAAAAGGGAACAAGTGAAATCGAAAGTGAAGGGAGAAATTGGCGTGAAAGAGAAGAAGCCAGAGGGAGAGAGCGAGAAAGTGCAAAATGCGACCCAGGTCCTAAAATTCAAGGACATTTACAGATTAGAAAGTCTCTTTCGAGACCAAACAAAGATTTTCAGTGTCAACTATACAAAGAAACTTCATTACAGGATATATAGAGAAAGAGAGAGCCTAGTGAAGGTTAGACTGTTTTTGTTGCACTCAGAGTGTAAGGAACTGAGTAAATCTAATGGCGAGTCAAGTATAAAAAAACATACACATGGAACAAGGATATTTCATAGTCCGGATTTTATCAAAGCAATAATAATAATAATTATAATAATAATATACATATATAAATACATATTTTCATACACACGTACGTACAATGAAATAATTACGAGACTTAAAATCTCTCAAGATAAAGCACAGTAAAATCTCTGTTGGGAAAGCCAGTAAAAATGTGTATTTCTTCATTATATAAGAACTGACTGACAGACAATTTTTCCTTTGTCGAAGCCGGAGCTCATAAATATACTGTTCCAGCATTATCACTCTCAATTGCATTTATATGAGCATTTGAGTAAGTAGGAGCTATTACAAGAGAAAAGCCACAATTCTATTCTCCTTGAGTCTAAACAAATTACCGGAGAAATTTAGTTCCATGAGGATATGTACTGGAGATTAAACTCGTGGAAGTCAAAGCTATGTCCACTGAGGTACTGAAGGGCTATCTTTTCTCCAGATGATATCAAAATAAATAAAATAAAGAGTAAAAGCTTATTTCATTGTCGTATCATAAAAAAGGGTGTTTTCATATTGATAAAGACAAGATACGTTGCATAAAAACCCAATGTTCTGATCCAAATATCTTCATTATAAGACTTTTTTATGATGGTAACACCAGGACGGGCCAAGAAAAAAAAAATTGCCCTCATCGGGCCTGGGCACGAAGAAAACATAAAGAAAAGAGAAACAGAGATGGAGAGTGTTTTGACTTGTCAGATGTGAAGGGATAATAAAAGATGTGTCACGAATATCCAAAAATATTAGGTGTTGATGTAGACATAGAAAAGAAATTGCATTCGAAGGACGGCTTCACATCGAACTGTCCTGGACAGTCCTATTTAAGTCCAAATGACCCTTCAGCTGTAGTATCACAACGGGCAACTAATGCCATGGGCCAACCTTCTATATGACTATAGGTAATTATACTTAATGATAAAAAAAAAATACATCTTATCATTATTATTACTGCATCATAATTATTAGAATAAAACAGGGCATGAAAGACGACGACGACAACAAGAACAAAAATAATAATAATAATAATAATATTAATTATAATAATAATAATAATAATAATAATAATAATAATAATAATAATAATAATAATAATAATAATAATAATAATAATAATAATAATAATAATAATAATAATAATAATAATTTATCAATGCATGAGCCATTTTTTTCCTTTTAAAGGGAATTCCTGAGTCAAGGTAAAATACTTGACTTTCTTATGAAGAAAAATATAGAGGGGATTGTCAATCTCTTACGATAATACGGCTTGACAAGTAGGAAGTATTCTAGCCCCCCTTCCTAAGAAGGAAATAATAATAATAATAATAATAATAATAATAATGATAATAATAATAATAATAATAATAATAATAATAATAATAACAATAATAATAATTATAATAATAATTATAGAGATAAAAAATGAAGAGGGAATATTCACTGTATAAAGTGGTCAGATGCAAGGAATTCTTAACGTTTAGTATGAACACAGAAGATGGGATATTTGTTAAAGAATATGACAAGATGTAGTCAATTCCAACATTTGAGTAGTGTCTTATTTATTTCGAGAAGTGTTACAATAACAGAAGTTTCTTTCTGATAGAGTGTTTTTATATATTAAAATAGCTGTACTCTCTGTCTTATGATATACTGAAATATTTACTAATTATGGACATTTTATTTTTGTGAATGCTCAAACTGATAGAAGAAGTGATGTTTACCTCACTATAACAAACTAAATTTAAAAGTCATCAAAAAAACAATGTAAACCACTGATTCTTAAATGTGAGGCACTTAGCGCCCTGGAGAGGATTTTCAGATGTAAGGAGAGAATATTAGTCATCAAAAGGCAGTCACATAAGGTTTTTCCTTCAGTGTCAAGAATTGGTTTATTTCAGGTCAAATTATGATAAAGTTAGTCTTCTTCAGCTTTGCCGAACTAAGCAGTGAAGTAGTCTTTGATCTTTAAAGTTAAATAAGTCATAAAAAAAGAGAGCAATCAAAGTCTTCTGAACTAGTGATTCTCAAGAGACCTAGGTTACATTCCTCCCCACTTCCTCTTACATTTTGACATGTCGCCACTATAAATGATTAGCCCCAAGCGGGATTTAAATCAGCAACAGTAAGCCTCGTGGAGTTACAAATCGTGACTGTCTTTATAGTTGTGTATAACGGTAATCCATTTGATATACACACAGGTACTAGCAGATGTCCTTCTGGAAGAGGCCAATGCCTGTAACTGCAGCTCAATAACTTCGTTACTACTATGAGGGTGGGTGCATGTGGTGGTTATGTTTGCCCTATACTAGAAATTCTGCTCTTGACCTCCCCACACTTCATCCAAGCAAGATTCAAATTTTTCTACTGTTTGTGCATTTACTGCCCACTCTGGTAATGCATTCCAATTATTCACTCTTCTGTGATGCAAAGACTTTTTTCTCAGGTTGTGCCTTGGTCTTCTCTTAAAGATTTTCCTTGTATTACCACACGTGTTGTCTTACTCTCTCATTTGGAAGAGTCTCTCTTCACATTCATCATCAAACTTGTCGGTGATAATCTTGTATGCTTCTATTTAATCACCACGGGATCTTCTGTAGGCCACTGTGGGTAGGTTCAACTTTTGCAATCTCTCCAAATAGAGGAGGTTTTTCAAATGAGGCACCAGCTTTGTGACTCGACATTGTACATTTTCAAGAGCCTCTACATCTTTTACTAAGCATACGGGCACCATACCTGATTAGCATATTCCAGATGTAGCTTACTGTAATCGTATATAGTGAACTGAAAATTTATGGATCTAAATGTACAAAGATTCGCCATATGAGACCCACTATCTTATTTGTTTTATTAATTTTCTCTGCTAGGTGGTCTGAGAATGTTAATTTGTCATCCACAATATGGATGAATGGAGAACTGGAATATGATGAGGGGAAGGAAATTTAGTGACGGCTTCAAGTACTCTCTCAGCAATATTCAGAGTGTCATCACTAGAGAGGAGGAATAGGATGGAAAGGATCTGGTAGGGAAAAAACGAAAATGAAATAATTCAAGTGATAAAAAGAGAGGAGGCAGGCACTTTTGAAAGGCATTTGATATAGAAGCAAAAAATTGTGAACAAATTACATTTTTTGCTTAGTTACGGAGTTTATCCCCTGATTGAAACTCTTCCCTAGTTTGTCCTCAGGCGAATGCTCCTCCCATTGCATCTTGCTTGCTTGGATGGGATAGGATAGGAGGGGGAATAACAGTGACGGCGTCGAGTGAACTCTCTTAGCCCTATTCAGGGTGTCATCACTGAGGAGAGGGGGATAAAGGATGGGAAGGATTGGGGGGAAAGCACGAATTTTAAGGAAGTAAGAGATGAATAGAGAGGGGCAAACCCTCGTGCTAAGCATTGCATCTGAAAACGGGCCCTTATTTGAGGATCACTGATTTATGGTACGTCTGTCTGATGTCTTCCCATTTCGGGATATTGTAATTATGCAAGAATCACTTTAAAAAAAAACAAAAAAAAAAATAAAACCTTAATTGTGAAAATAAGGAGGGCAATGGCTTAAAGGTTACACTGGCTAACAAGGAAGAGCCAGTCTTGAGTCTGCCACGTTTCGAGATAAAATTGAGAACTTTCATAATTACGCAAAAAGGTAGAAAGATAGTAACGGTCTGTCTGTGCCAATTAAGTACGATTATTGAGCACACTTACAAAAATTTCGTGTCAAAAACATGAATAAATATTTCTTCAGGCAAAACAAATATCATACTAATGAATGTATTTATATAATAATAATAATAATAATAATAATAATAATAATAATAATAATAATAATAATAATAATAATAATAATAATAATAATAATAATAATAATAATAATAATAATAATAATAATAATAATAATAATAATAATAATAATATATAATGATACCATACAACAACCATGAGATTCCGAAACACTATATGTTTGTGTGTGTGTGTGTGTGTGTGTGTGTGTGTGGTGTATAAGATATGAATAAAAAAAGCATACATATAATAAAATATCAAGAACATATAAATGGGGTCGCGGTAGCTCGGTGGAAAAGCACGTAAGCTGGGAAGTCACAAGCCTGACATTTGCGAATTCGATTCCACCGCGACGTGTCAGGGAGGGCATCTAGCATTACTTTCATAGCACCATGTCTTTGTCCACTCCCATCTGAATGGGTACTAAATAGGACTCTGTCCAGGATAGTTCTATGCAAACTCTTCCTTCAGTTACGGTTCTTTTTCTGTGCCTACATCAGCACCGAATATTCTTGAATGTTCACTACACATTTATTATTATCCTTTCACATTTGACATGTCAGAACACTCCATCTCTGTTACTCTTTACTCTATGTTTTCTTCATGCCCAGGCCTGATGAGGGCAGTGTTATTTCATTAGGTTTTGTCCCGTCTTGGTGTCACTCACAAAGAAATGGTGACAAATAAAACCTGAAAAAATAAAATAAAATATGACATAATCAAGATGAAAACACTCAAGTAAAAAAAAATCATTATAAAAATAAGCAATAATATTTTTCTCTTATTTTAAAAGAGTTGCGAGACGACAATTTTTTGCCCTATTCAAGCGTCGAACATTTGAACATACGATTCAGTATTACTTAGCATACCTAATGGTGTAATTACTGAGTTGATGAGGTGACACACGCTGTCAAATTAAGAACTCCACTACCCTCTCCTTCTTATCCACAAGTGGCTCTTCTCAACAGAAGCAGAACAATTAGTCTTGAGGAGCTTATTATAGGACATCCTGGAGAGGGAGCATGTAGTCATACCTAGTGAGTTCAGCGATGGGTAGTAACTAACATTTTATTTTATGAAATACAAATATAGCAATTACAATAGATATGATAATATAAAATGTAACATCAATAATGAGTATAATAATAAAACAAATACACAAATTACAAAATGTATGGTAAAGACAAATACAAATATGGTGTAATGAAAATAGAGTTTTTTTTTATAACTTTTCCGGAAATTACAATGATCATGACAGTGTTAATTATATAGATTATACACTTTCTGATTGGTGTAACCACAAGATTATGACCATTCCAGAGTTCCTTAAATCACACGCAACTTACCCGTTTGTTACCATTCTCCTCTCTCTCTCTCCTCTCTCTCTCTCTCTCTCTCTCTCCTCTCTCCTCTCTCTCTCTCTCTCTCTCTCTCTCTCTCTCTCTCTCTCTCTTATCAAAGCCTTTCTCCTTACGCAGGAAGAGAGTGGGAGTAAGTGAAATCGAAAGTGAAGGGAGAAATCAGAGTGAAAGGGAAGCATAGATAGGGAGAGAGCGAGAAAGTAGCAAAATGCGACCCAAGTCCTAAAATTCACGGTCATTTTGAGATCAGAAAATGTCTTTTGGAACTAAACGTAGATTTTCAGTGTCAACTATACAGAGAAACTTCATCAGAGATGATGTAGAGAAAGAGAGAAAGACCATGGTGGAGGTTAGAAAGTTCTTGTTGAATTCCAAATCAAAGAAAAGTGAATGCATATGACAAAGAGGCAAGGAACACACCGTGCACAAAAACCGAGGATAATTCAGAGATGTTTATCTAATGGAACGGAAAAAATGCCCGTTTTTTTTTTTTTTTTTTTTTTTCAAAAGGAGGGGAGACAACATAGGCATTGCATGCCAACAAGCATACACCAAGGTTGAATCCACTATTTATCTTTGACATCGACTCTCACTTTAAATATTTGATAGCTAAATGCACTAAATACAATAAAATAATACATACATAAATGAAATGGTAGCAAGAAAAATGATATTAGCACAAACAAACAAAAACAACTACCACAGAAACAATAAAAAATAATAAAAACAATAACAATAATAATAGATATAATAATAATAATAATAATAATAATAATAATAATAATAATAATAATAATAATAATAATAATAATAATAATAATAATAATTACAATGGTAATTATAATAATAATAATAATAATAATAATAATAATAAATAATAATAATAATAATAATAATAATAATAAAATAATAATAATAATAATAATAATAATAATAATAATAATAATGATAATAATAAGAATGATCATTATTATTATAATCATTTTTTGCAAACAATGGCTGCAATCTCCGTTCCTATAGGACAGCCAAGGCAAAGCTTATAGAGTCACCACTAGCCAAACATACCTTGATTACTCCTCTTAACTCTGGGGGGGGGGGGAATTACCTCCATGTCCCCTACATCCTGCTTGGATCACTTACATTTAAAGTGAGCAAAGCTCTTTTGCTCTGAGTTCCAACAGCCGCAGCTGTTTTACTCCCATCGCTCCATCATATGGACACTCCCACACCCACTCGTGCCAGTTTAGCATGTTCGAGAAATCCTTTCGGCCATGTCAACTATGCACAATCTTTCTCAACACATTATTATCTCTTGCATTCTCTATTCCCTGCTCCACTGACATACCACGTGCATTCAATGTTCATTTCATCCAGTTCATCTCTGCGCTCCAAATTTTCTTTGCTAGTCGTTCAGCACTCATTCTTTCTTTATGTCGTAACCCAGTACTCTCTGATGTAGTTTTTCCGACAGCCTCCTCATTTCTCACTTTATCTATTCTTAAAATAATAATAATAATAATAATAATAATAATAATAATAATAATAATAATAATAATAATAATCATAATGATAATAATAATAAAATTGAAAACAATAATAATAATAATTATAATAATAATAATAATAATAATAATAATAATAATAATAATAATAATAAAATGCATAATAATAATAATAATAATAATAATAATAATAATAATAATAATAATAATAATAATAATAATAATAATAATAATAATAATAATCAATGAGTGGAAAAGGAATCCCACAGAGTAATGTGGGACAGATGTAATGAATCCTTGAGGCTCTCATGGAAGAAAATGTTTATTAGGAACACTGGATAGGATGTTTTTAAGGAAAACGTTAAAATGTAGTTAAATCCAACATTCTCGGAAAATCTTAATTATCTTGGGAAATATTCCTCTCCTTACATCTAGAAATCTTCCCTGATCGTCCCCAGTTTAAGAATCAATGCTTTACTGTATGTCTTTTTAATGGCTTCCACATTGAGTTTGTTATAATTGAGTAAATTTCACTTCAAAGAATCCTAGAGAAAATCCCATAACAAAAATAGCACTTGTGAACAGGAGCAGTATAATAAATCTTAAGATTAACATAGGACCTCGTGGGAGGGAGCTATGAGTCTACGTTTCGTGAGTTCTGTGAAGGATGGTAATGAACACTTCATAAGAAAAAAAAATCCAAAGATCACAATGTGACTTTTTTTTTTTCAGTTTTTATTTATCACTATTAGTCCTCATTTGAAAGGGATTGGACACAGACATACTGGAGCTGGAGAATTAAGGCTGGGCCATCCTGCCACCCAGAAGTGAAATAGAACCTGTATAAGTCAGGCTTATCACTTCTCAATCTGCGCATTATACCACTGTGGTATAGCATCCTCCTGCAAATATAATGAGCCTAATAATAAGAAATGTTGTAACTCCAATATGTAAAGTGAAGAATAAGTACCAATTACAATGTGTATAGTATAATGATATTTACAGTTATTACGACATAGCTTAGGTAACATAGATTTTAATCTAGGCACTCGCTAAATGAACAACCATAAGCTTGCGTCCATCCCACTGTTCGTTAAGCTAAATCAACTAAGCATACTCTCTCTCTCTCTCTCTCTCTCTCTCTCTCTCTCTCTCTCTCTCTCTCTCTCTCTCTCTCTCTCTCTCTCTCTCTCTCTCTCTCTCTCTCTCTAAAAACCTTTCTCTGTTTACAGGAAGGAAAGGGGAATAAGTGAAATCGAAAGTGAAGGGAAAAATTGGCGTGAAAGAGAAGAAGCCAGAGGGAGAGAGCGAGAAAGTGCAAAATGCGACCCAGTTCCCAAAATTCAAGGTCATATACAGTTTAGAAAGTGTCTTTCGAAACCAAACAAAGATTTTCAGTGTCAAGTATACAAAGAAACTTTATTACAAGATATATAGAGAAAGAGAGAGCCTAGTGAAGGTTAGACAGTTCTTGTTGCACTAAGTAAATATAATGGCGAGTCATTTATAAAAAACCATACATACGGTACAAGGATATTTCATAGTCCGGATTTTATCAAAGCAACTACAACAACAACAACAACAACAATAATAATAATAATAATAATAATAATAATAATAATAATAATAATAATAATAATAATAATAATAATAATAATAATAATAATTATAATAATACTTACATACATATCTAAATACATTCTTACATACATACGTACGTACAATGAAATAATTACGAGCCTTAAAATCTTTCAGGATATACCATGGAAAATTTGCAGTAGGAAAAGCCAGTAAAATATGTGTATTTCTTCATTATATAAGAACTGACTGACAGACAATTTTGCCTTTGTCGAAGCCGGAGCTCATAAATACACTGTTCCAGCATTATTAATCTCAACTGCATTTATCTGAGTTTTTGAGCTACCATACGAGTAACGCCACAATTATATTCTCTTTGACTCTAAACAAATTACCGGAAAAATGTAGTACCATGAGGATATGTACTGGAGAATAAACGCGTGGATAATCAAATGCTATGTCCACTGAGGTACCGAAGGGTTAAGTTTCCTCCAGATGATATCAAAATAAATAAAAGTATATTATGTTATTATTATTATTATTGTTATTGTTATTATTATTGTTATTGTTATTGTTATTATCATTATTATTATTATTATTATTATTATTATTATTATTATTATTATTATTATTATTATTATTATTATTATTATTATTATTATTATTATTATTATTAAGAGGGAATATCCACTGTAAAAAGTGGGCAGATGAAGGGAATTCATGAGACTCTCATGCAAGAAAACGTATAAACACAGAAGATGGGATGTTTGGAAAAGAATATGGCAAGATGAAGTTATTTCCAATATTTGAGGAGTGTCTTACTTATTTCGCGAAGTATTACAATAACACAAGTTTCTTTCTGAAAGAGTATTCTTATACCTTCAAACAGTTGTCCTTTCTGTCTAATGATATTTACTAATTGTGGTCATTTTTATATTGTGAATGCTCAGTCTGATAGATAAAGTGATGTTTACCTCACTGTAACAAACTGAATTTGAAAGCCATTAAAAAGACAGACTGTGAAGAACTGATTCTCAAAAGGGAGGCACTTAGCGCCCTGGAGAGGATTATCAGATGTAAGGAGAGAATTTTAGTCATCAAAAGGTAGTCACATAAGGTTTTTCCTTCCTTGTCAAGAATTGGTTTATTTCAGTACAAATTACAATAGATTTGCAGTCTTCGTCCACATTGCCAAACTAAGCAGCGAAGCACTCTTTGATCTTTAACGTTAAAGAAGTCATTAAAAATAAAGAGAGCAATTAAAGTCTTCTAAAGTAGTGATATTCAAGAGACTTAGGTCACATTCCTCCTTTTGCGATCTCATGTCTTCCCTCTTCCTCTTACATTTTGACATGTCACCACTATAACTGATTAGCCCCAAGCGGGAGTAAATCACACACAGTAGGCCTCGTGGACTTACAAATAGTGATTGTCTTTATAGTTGTGCATAACGGTAACCCATTTGATATACTCACAGATACTCGCATATGTCCTTCTGAAGAGGCCTATGCCTGTGACCCCAGCTCAATAGCCTCGTTACTACTATGGCGGTGGGTGCATGTGGTGGTTATGTTTGCCCTCTACTAGACATTCTGCTCTTCACCCCTCCACACTTTATCCGAGCAAGATTCAAATTTTTCTACTGTTACTGCGTTCACTGCCCACTCTGGTAATGCATTCCAATTATTCACTATTTTGTGCTGCAAAGACTTCTTTCTCAGGTTGAGCCTTGGCCCTCTCTTAAAGATTTCCTTTGTGTTACCACACGTGTTGTCTTCCTCTCTCGTTTGGAAGAGTCCCTCTGTACATTCATCATCAAACTTGTTGGTGATAATCTTGTATGCTTCTATTTAATCACCACGGGATCTTCTGTAGGCCAGTGTGGGCAGGTTCAGCTTTTGCAATCTCTCCAAATAGAGGAGGTTTTTCAAATGAGGCACCAGCTCTGTGACTCGACATTGTACATTTCCAAGAGCCTCTACATCCTTTAATAAGCATACGGGCACCATACCAGATTAACATATTCCAGATGTGGCTTACCGTGATCGTATATAGTGAACTGAAAAATTATGGATCTAAATATACAAAGATTCGTCATATGAGGCCCACTATCTTGTTTGCTTTATTAATTTTCTCTGCTAGGTGGTCTGAGAATGTTAATTTATCATCCACAATATAGATGGATGGACAACTGGAGTAGGATGGGGGGGGGGAAATTTAGTGACGGCTTCAAGTACTCTCTTAGCCCTATTCAGGGTGTCATCACTAGAAAGGCGGAATAGGATGGAAGGGATTTGGTACAAAAAAAAACGAAGATGAAATAATTTAAAACAGTGATTTTCAAACGGGGGCCGGTTTTCAGATGTAACGGGAGGAACATTCGCCTGAGGAGACACAAGGGAGGAAATACAAAATTTCAAAATGAGGATAAACTCCGTAACTAGGCTGAAATATAATCTGTACACTATATTACTCTCCTATATCAAATGAATTACAGTTATAGAAAACTATAAAGACTATTACGAATTGTGAGTTCACAACACCTACTGTTGCTGATTTAATCCAGCGTGGAGCTAATCACTTGTAGTGGCGACATGTCAAGATGTAAGAGGAAGTGGGAAGATCAGAGATCGCAAAAGGAAGAATGTAATCTAGGTTTTCTGAGAATCTAGTTTAGAAGACATTAATTGCTTTCTTTTGTTTCATGACTTCTTTAACGTTAAATAATCAAAGAGTACTTCACTGCTTAGTTTGGCAAAGTGGATGAAGACTGTAACTTTATCATAATTTGGACTGAAATAAATCAGTTCTTCACACTAAAGGAAAAACCATATGTGACTGCCTTTTGATGACTAATATTCTCTCCTTACATCTGAAAATCCTCTCCAGGGCGCTAAGTGCCTCCCATTTGAGAATCAGTGGTTTATCGTGTGTCTTTTTGATGGCTTTCAAATTCATTGGTTATAGTTAGGTAAATATCACCTCATCTATCAGATTGAACATTCACAAAAAAAATGCCCATAATTAGTATATATATCTGTATACCATAAAACAGAAAGCACAGCTGCTTGAGTGTATAATAACACTCTATCAGAAAGAAACTTCTGTCATTGTAATATTTCTGGAAATGAAGTAAGACATTCCTCAAATGTTGGATTTGACTGCATCTTGCCATATTCTTTAACAAATATCCCATCTTCTGTGTTCATACTATACGTTTTCTTAGATGGGAGCCTCAAGAATTCTTTACTTCTTTTCCATATTATAGTGTGGATACTTCCTTTCCACTCATT
>JAXCGZ010011759.1:15000-62500 GCA_037179515.1 Halocaridina rubra
TGGGTCGCATTTTGCTACTTTCTCGCTCTCTCCTTCTCTCTGCTTCCCTTTCACTCCGATTTCTCCCTTCACTTTCGATTTCATTTAATCCCTTTCCTCCTACGTAAGGAGAAAGTTTTTGACGAGAGAGAGAGAGAGAGAGAGAGAGAGAGAGAGAGAGAGAGAGAGAGAGAGAGAGAGAGAGAGAGAGAGAGAGTATCAAACAGTTATGCTGCCTGTGACTTAAGGACTTGTGGGATGGCCATAATCTTGTGGTCATACAAATCGACGAGTGTCTAGTCTATATAATCGACACTCGTAATTCACTGCAATTACCGAGATTACACCATAAATGTATTTATTTTTGCACCATACTATATTGTATTTGGCGTTATTTTCTTATTAGCATTCATATTGTGTTCTTGTTACCTTTTATATTATGAGGTATATTTTGTTTGCTAATTATTAATTTATTTGATAAAGAGTGTTAATTGGCACACTTCAATTAACTCACTGAATATGACTCCTGGCTTCAACCTAGGAGGTCCTATGTTAATCTCCTCATGGTTATATGTACTGCTTCTGGTCATAAGAGCCAATTTTGGATTAGAAGGGGGAGATTAGTGGAGTCTCTTTTTTAATAGCTTTTGTCACCTCATTTGCTCAGTAAGTGCACCATTACGTTTGCTAACATTTCTTGTGTAAAATAAGAAAAAAAAAGTTTTTTCTTTTTCCAAAAATATGCGTTGACTATAGTTTTTAATTTCTTATGTCGTATTTTCTTTATATATTACTTTATATACTCTTTTCTTAAATCATATCTGCTGTATTTATATGTGTAGAGCTACTACATCTATAGTTACATTAACATAGTTATTATTATTTTTGTAGAAATTTAGAATCCTTACGCATACATGTCAGAAGGGGGCTTTTAGTTATTTCAGTATTTTTTTTATTTTTTGTTTACCCGAAGAAACAGTCCTTTTATAATTGTTTTTATGGTACTATTTTCTAAGATATACTCATTAAGAGTACTAATTTAGCATGGAGAAAAAGTAATTACGACACCGCACTGTCCTTCTAGACTGGGCTGCGTAATTATGAGAAGTGTTCATAATTTTATTTCTAAACAAGGCAGACTCAAGCCTGGCTCTTCCTTATTAACCAATGTAACCTTTAAGTCAATAATCATCTGATTTTCCCAATGACTCATTGAAGCGATCATAACTATAATGAAAGTTCTCGGAAAGACGAGACATTTTTTCTTAAACGGTAGGCACTTAAAGCCGCTTTCAAACCAAATTGGCACGTCGCACGTGGAATGTCACGTGGCACGCTATTTGAAAGCGAACATTCGGAAATATATGAAGCCTTTCACATAGGAGTGGCGTAACGCGTCCCATGTGCCATATGCGACGTGCCACTTTGATATGAAAGTGGCCTAAGTAAGCGCCTTGTGATCGATTTTCAGATATAGGGAGAAGAAATCAATCCAGAAGAGAAATTTTGGGGGTATATCAGCCAGGGAATGAAGTCCTTAGCTGGGTAAGAATATAATTCATACACTGTGTATGCGCACTCCTATAACAAATGAAATAGCATTGTGCACCACTCTACTTTCAGCCATTCAAAAAATCCTAGTGCTGCAAACTTAGTGCCGCGTGGGGCTATTCAGTTGTTTAGGCAGGTCAAGATTTGGGGAGGAATTAAGAAAACCTCGTATCACTGGAGGAGGAATGTAACCTGGGTTTTTGAGAATCACTGGTTTAGAGGACAATGATTGATCTCTCTGGTTTCATCCCTCCTTGAACTTTAAAGATTACATCACTGCACAGGAAAGCAGAGTAGATGAAGAGTGTAACTTGATTGTAAATTTGTCTGAAATAAATTAATAATTTGACATTCAAAGAGGAAAACTATATTTGAATGCATTTTGATGATATTATTTTGTGCTTCTTCTCGCTTGCTAAATTCAACATTCACAGGAAATCGTCATTTATAAACATTTATCTACATTGTAAGACGGAATTCCTTTTATTGATATATAAGAGCATTTTCTCAGGAAAGAACTTAATTTATTGTGATATTCACGAGAAAATTAAGACCTCCTTGATTGCTAGATTTCACCACTTCTTGACATTTTCCCTAACAAGCTTCCCATCTTCTATGGTCCCTAAGCGTTTTCTTGCATGAGAAACTCAAGGATTCCATATATCTACTTTCGTTACAACCTCCAACCTTTCGGTTAACAGCCGTACACATTGACTACTTTCTTGCCATCATCATTATTATTATTATTATTATTATTATTATTATTATTATTATTATTATTATTATTATTATTATTATTATTATTATTATTATTATTATTATTATTATTATTGTCGTCGGTAATAGTAGTAGTTTTAGTAATAGCACTAGATTCCGAAAGTCTGTGCTCTAGGGGTTAGTTTACTGCATCAAAATTCATACTGTATATCCTTATACGTTCTGGGGTATTATTGGATAACATCCATTCGTAGGCTACGTTAATGTCGTGGCTTATTATTATTATTATTATTATGTATGTGTATATATATGTATATGTGTATATGTATATATATATATAATATATATAATATATATATACTATATATATATATATAATATATATAATATATATATATATATATATATATATATATATATATATATATATATATATATATATATATATATATATATATCCTGTGCCCTGTGGGGCGGGCACAATATCAAAGAATAGCCTCACCGTATTCCCTGCGTGTCGTAAAAGGCGACTTAAAGTGGACGGGGCGGGGGGACTAGGAATCCCCCCCTTGTACCAACCTCCTGTGAGACGTCAAAGAAGAGGGGGAGTAGAGGGGAGAATAACTTCTCCCCAAACTGTTTTCCTTTTTTGATGTCGGCTACCCCCCAATTTAAGGGGGAAACAGCCAAGGTATATGATATGATATGATGATGATGATGATGATGATTATTATTATTATTATTATTATTATTATTATTATTATTATTATTATTATTATTATTATTATTATTATTATTATTATTATTGATGATTTTATATTGTTAGTGTTGTTGTTTATTTTCTTGTTACTGTTATTCCAGTTATTTGTATTATTTTATTTTGTCTGGTGCATTTAACTATTTAGATTTTATCGAATTTTGATATCAGATATTCTCAGCGGAGTTGAAATAAGTGTGATTACCTACTTGTGATTACCTAATTGTGTTTACGGGAAAGAGCCCAAAGCTCGTATCTTCCCGTCTCCTGATCGGTTCCATTTTAGACTTAGTGATACTTATCATACCTGTCCTTAAAACTATGGATTGAGATAGCATTAACTACCTCCTCGCTTAGCGAATTCCAATTATCAACTACTCTTACACTGAAAAAGTATTTCCTTACATCCTGCAAAGAAGTTTTCTTACCAAGCTTCAAACTATGACCTCTAGTTCTAGAGCCAGCCATATCAAAATATCGATCCCTATCCACTCTATCATAACCATGAAGGAATTTAAAGACTGTCACCATATCCCCCCTCACTCTTCTAGCTTCGAGTGATGGTAAGTCTAATTCCCTCAGCCTCTCATCATATCTGTGTGATCCCTCGGTTCCTCCCCTTTTGATTAGAAACGAGCATTTCCTTTTTGACTACCTGCCTTCTGTTTCATTGGATAAACAACTCTGAATTATCCTCGTTCCCTTTGTATGGTTTGTTACTTGGACTTGGTGCCATGTCCATTCATTCTTCCTTGACTTGGAATGTAACCTCCACCGAGCTCTCTCTCTCTCTCTCTCTCTCTCTCTCTCTCTCTCTCTCTCTCTCTCTCTCTCTCTCTCTCTCTCTCTCTCTCCATTGATAGAGTTTCTCTGTATAGTTGACCCTGAAAAATTTCGTAAGGTTCCAATAGACACTTTCTGATCTCAAAATGGCCTTGAAATTTATGAGTTGGGTCGCATTTTGCTACTTTCTCGCTCTCTCCCTCTGTCTTCCCTTTCACTCCGATTTCTCCCTTCACTTTCGATTTCACTTATTCCCTCTCTCTTCGTGCATAAGGAGAAAGGATTTGAGAGAGAGAGAGAGAGAGAGAGAGAGAGAGAGAGAGAGAGAGAGAGAGAGAGAGAGAGAGAGAGAGAGAGATAACTACAAGCGTTAAGATTTCCTTTCTTATGTAATAATCGAAATAACCGTAGGCTTGTGGTCAGCGAGTGCTATTGTAAACAACATTACTTGTACATCGTAAGTTGTGTAACTTAGCATGAGCTATTAAGACTTAAAGCTTGTTTTTCACTACTAAAGTTGCACCTTATAAAATGTTTTTGTACATTTACAGGTAATTGCTACATTTTTCTGTGGTCGATGTTGAGTATTCAAAACTTAGCTCATATTACCACCGCATAACAGCTAAGTGTAAATTAAATACCTTAAATAAAATAACTTGAATTAGGTAACCTTTATTTCCAAGTTTCCTAATTTATAAAAGAGATAAAAGGTCTACTAATACAGTTAAATAAACACTCAATTAAGTAGGAAGTACAAGTTTAAAGACGATAAATTTAGAATACATACATATGCATATACACATGCCTCATACTCCCTTTAAGAGGGATGGCCGATCCAAGAAACGCGCATTCACCACGATCCACACACTCCTCAACCACTCCTCTCAGCTCCTTGGGGATAAAGTTTCACCACGTCTCCCCCTCCCTTCCACCCTGCTTGGGTCGTCCACAAGGTAGGCGGGCAAGGATATTCTACAATGAGGCCCCACAGCCGCAACTGGTTTACCCCCGCCGCTTCATCACATGGGAACTCCCCTCACATCTGTCCACGTGCACATGTCCCCATGTACAGTTATCTGAATAAATTAAAATAAAAAAAATGTCCACCACAGTTCACTGAGCTAGCAGGTGCGAGAAATCCCTTTGGGTCACGTCATATATGCACATCTTCTTCCACTCATTCCTATCTCTTGCACGCACTCCTCCCTGTTCCACTGACATTCCACGTGCATTCAGTGCTCTTTTCACGCCATCCATCCATTTCATTCTAGGTCTCCCTCTTGACCTAACTCTGATCTAACCTATCCGACAGCTTCATTCCAACACCCGTTCCCTGCCTGACATCCTCATTTCTTAATCTCCTCCAGATGCACCAATCATACCTCTCAAACACCTCATCTCCATTACATTCAACTTGTTCCTTTCATCCTCTCTTGCATTCCAACTCTCTGTTCCATACAACGCTGTCGGCACAATCACACCTTCATATATCCTTCTCTTTGCATTTATTCCCAAATATCAGTTTCTCAGTACACTTTTCAACCCACCTAGACATTTACTTGCTTCCTTCACCCTGTGATTTACTTTTACATCCACTCGTCCACTCCTTGATTCATGCGATCCTAGATGCTTAAAACTCTCAACTTATTCAAGCAACTCTCCATTCACTCCTACATTCAGTATGCCAACATTAACACTCCTTGTGCATCTCATGCCTTTACTTTTACCAATATTCACCTGCAAGTTCCTTCTTTCACACACACTAATAAACTCAGTCACCAAATGATTCAATTCATTTTCAGTATCAGCCACCAGTACAGTATCATCTGCATATAGAAACTGACTCAATTTCCACACCCTTCCATCCTCACCCACTAGTTCCGGGCCTCTGTCTAATACTCTTTCACTTACTTCCCTTACCACTCCATCCATATACACATTAAAAAAACCATGGCGACATTGCACAACCTTGACGTAACCCAACATTCACCTCAAATCAATCACTCATACCATTTCCAACTCTCACGCATGATCTACTATTCATGTAAAAACTCTTCACCGCATTCAACAATCTTCCATTTATTCCATACAGTCGCCACACCCTCCACAACCCCTCTCTATCTACCCTGTCATACGCTTTCTCAAAATCCATAAAGGCCCCAAAAGTGTCCCTACCTTTCTCCAAGAACTTCTCACACACCTGTTTTACTGCAAACTCCTGATCCACAGATCCTCTTCCACTCTTGAACCCACACTGTTCTTCCCCAATCAATCTCTCAGTCCCTTTCCTAATTATCTTGATTAACACTTCCATATACCTTACCAGCTACACTCTACAAACTAAGTCCCCTAATACTACTACACTTATACTTATCTCCCTTCCCTTTGTAAAGTGTAACTACGCATGCACTCCTCAATCAACTGAGACCCTCCTTTTCCTGAAACATACATTTAGCAACCTAACCATCCATTCTACTAATGCCTCCCCACCTTTTGATAAGCATTTAGGAGGGTCCAAATTATGCTCCGCAATTAAACTGTACATCTTCTGTTCTCCAGACCTATTTTGGGAATAAGAAAAGACAGCAGTGTCTCCTCAGCAGTCTCACAGGCGGCAGTGTCTCCTCAGCAGTCTCACTTGGTACATCATTTGATTTGCAGAGTAAAAGTGGAACCATATCGTCGTCAAGCGTTTAAGCTTTGAATAGGGCACAAATTACCCCTCCCGCAGCTCTCGTGTAGAAATGCTTAGTGGTTCCTAATTTAGTTCTTATATATATATATATATATATATATATATATATATAATATATATATATATATATATATATATATATATATATATATATATATATATAAATATATACTTTTTTAATGATTGTGACACCAGGACGGGCCAAAAAAAAAAAAAAATAAAACAGCCCTCATCGGGCCTGGGCACGAAGAATACATAAAGTAAAGAGAAACAGATATGGAGAGTGTAATGACTTGTCAGATGTGAAGGGATAATAAAAGATGTGTGATGAATATCCAAGAATATTCAGTGTAGCTGTAGGCATAGAAAAAGAACCGTAACTGAAGGAAAACTTAACATCGAACTGTCCTAGACAGACCTATTTAAGTTCAAAAAAACCTTCAGCTGTAGTATCGCAACGGGCGGCTGCTGCCATGAGCCAACCTACTATATTTGCAATCTCTCCAAATAGAGGAGTTTTTTCAAATAAGGCTCAAGCTTTGTGACTCGACATTGTATATTTTCAAGAGCCTCTACATCCTTTAATAAACATACGGGCACCATACCTGATTAGCATATTCCAGATGAGGTCTTACTGTGGTCGTATATAGTGCCTGGAAAATTTATGGATCACAATGTACAAAGGTTCGCCATGTGACACCCACTATCTTGTTTGCTTTATTAATTTTCTCTGCTAGGTGGTCTGAGAATGTTATATATATATATATATATATATATATATATATATATATATATATATATATATATATATATATATATATAATATATATATATATATATATATATATATATATATATATATATATATATATATATATATATATATATATATATATATATATATATATATATATATATATATATATATATATATATATATATATATATATATATATATGTGATTACCTAATTGTGATTACCTAATTTTGTTTACGGGAAAAAGCCCAAAGCTCGTATCTTCCCGTCTCCTGATCGGTTCCATCTTAGACTTAGTGATACTTATCATACCTGTCCTTAAAACTATGGATTGAGATAGCATTAACTACCTCCTCGCTTAGCGAATTCCATTTATCAACTACTCTTACACTGAAAAAGTATTTCCTTACATCCTGCAAAGAAGTTTTCTTACCAAGCTTCAAACTATGACCTCTAGTTCTAGAGCCAGCCATATCAAAATATCGATCCCTATCCACTCTATCATAACCATGAAGGAATTTAAAGACTGTCTCCATATCCCCCCTCACTCTTCTAGCTTCGAGTGATGGTAAGTCTAATTCCCTCAGCCTCTCATCATAACTGAGATTGCGTATTTCTGGCACCAGTTTCGTGGCATGTCTTTGAACTTTTTCAAGCTTAGCTATGTGCTTTTTCAAGTGCGGATTCCAAAAGGGGGCTGCATATTCGAGTTTTGGCCTCACATAGGTTACATAAATATTTCTGAACATTTCCTTGTCCATGTGCCTGAAGGCTACCCTTACATTTGATAAGAATGCATATGCTGCCCTTACTATGCCATTTATATGTATTTCTGGAGACAAATCTGCCAGTATGTTTACTCCTAGATCTCTCTCATTTTCTGTCTCTTGAAGTTGTACTCCAGCCACCGAGTAGTCAAGCTTGGGCCTTCTTGCACTTGTACCCATTCTCATTACCTTACATTTTGAAGTATTGAATTTCATTAGCCCCTTTTCTGACCACTCATGCAGATTATTTAGATCCTCCTGAAGTTCTCTACCATTGTTCTCGTTTTTTACTTTCTTCACAATCTTTGCATCATCTGCAAACATATTCATGAATGAATTTACAGACTCTGGTAGGTCATTTACATATACAAGGAACAAAAGTGGCCCTAAAACTGAACCCTGTGGAACTCCACTACTAACTCTTCTCCATTCAGACACTGAGTGTCTTACTCTAACCCTCTGTTCCCTTCCTTCTAAGTAAGTTTTTATCCATTCCAAAACATTTCCACCTGTTCCAGCCATTGATTTCAGCTTCCTAATAAGTCTCCCATGTGGAACAGTGTCAAACGCTTTCTGGAAGTCTAGGAATATGCAATCTGCCCAGCCCTCTCTTTCCTGTAAGATTCGGCTTACCTCATCATAAAATTCTAATAAGTTTGTTACTGTTGATCTACCTTCTCTGAAGCCATGTTGCCTCACTGACAAAAAGTTGAAGGATTCCAAGTGAAGAGAGATATGTTTCCTTAGTAGTTTCTCCATAACTTTGCAAACTATGGTGGTCAAGGAAACTGGTCTATAGTTCAGAGCCGTATCCCTCCTTCCCTTTTTGAAGATAGGTATCACATTTGCTTGTTTCCAGCATCTTGGAATCTCCCCCGACTCCAGTGACTCCTTAAATATGATACTTAGTGCCACTGATATTGTGTTTGCGCATTTTTTAAGCACATGAGGGGATATGTCATCAGGACCTGTAGCTTTATGAACATCTAAATCCATCAGCGCTTTGCATACCTCTGTGGCTGTAAGGTTGATGTTCTCTAATACCGGCCCTTTAGGTTCTATCACTGCAATCTGAGGGGGTGGGGTATTTTCTACTGTAAATACTGACTGAAACTCCTTGTTCAGTTCTTTGCAGATCTCTTCATCCGTCTCAGTGATGCTTCCATCCACTCTCTTTAGCCTTAAATCCTGTTCTTTTACCTTCAGTTTTCCTCTGATAAAGCTGTGGAAAAGCTTGGGATTTTCTTTAGCCTTCCTGGTGATGTCCCTCTCATAGTCTCTCTCTGCCTCTCTCCTTTTACTTAGGTAGTCATTTCTTGCTCTTTTGTAGGTTTGCCAGGCATTTATGTTTTTTCTCCTCCTATACCTTTTCCAGCATTTGTCTCTCCACTCCTTAGCTCTTTTACACCCATTATCGAACCATTTCTCTCTGGCATGAATTACACCTACTTTGGTGACAGGTATGCAGCAATCTACTATCTTCCCATATATCTCACAAAAGATGTCATACATTTCTTGTACAGATTTGTTGTAAAATAAGGTTCTCCAGTCAATAACTGCAAAAAGCTCATTCATTTTGATGTAATCTCCTTTCGGATAGTTCCTCCTCATGTCCTCAGTGCCTCTACTCTCAGGAAGAATATCTTCAATGATATACTCCATCAACAACACACAGTGGTCACTCTTTCCAATTGGTGGTTCATACTCAATATTTTCAATATCCAACACATTATCTGTGAACACTAGATCAAGTAGTGATGGCTCATCCCCACCCCTGGCCCTTGTTGGTTCCATTACATGTTGGTGTAGGAAATTCCCTTGTACGCAATCTAGAAATCTTGCCCCGAATGAGTCCTCACCACTGTGTGGGTCAAGATTTATCCAATCTATCTCTTTATGATTAAAGTCTCCCATAATCAAAATCCTACATTTTTTCTCCCGTGCCATGTTAACAACTGAGTTTATGACTTCAATAGTACCTATATGACTTTCCTCATAAACTTCAAGCCTATTTTGGTTCCTTGGTAGGTTGTATACAACAGTTATTATAATGCTCTCTGACCCAGTATTTATGCGAGCAACAAGAAATTCCTTGAACTCACTTTCTATAGCCAAGTTTCATTTTGATGTAATCTCCTTTCGGATAGTTCCTCCTCATGTCCTCAGTGCCTCTACTCTCAGGAAGAATATCTTCAATGATATACTCCACCAACAACACACAGTGGTCACTCGTTCCAATTGGTGGTATGTGTGTGTGTGTGTGTGTGTGATTACCTAATTGTGATTACCTAATTGTGTTTACGGGAAAGAGCCCAAAGCTCGTATCTTCCCGTCTCCTGATCGGTTCCATTTTATACTTAGTGCTACTTATCATACCTGTCCTTAAAACTATGGATTGAGATAGCATTAACTACCTCCTCGCTTAGCCAATTCCAGTTATCAACTACTCTTACACTGAAAAAGTATTTCCTTACATCCTGCGAAGAAGTTTTCTTACGAAGCTTCAAACTATGACCTCTAGTTCTAGAGCCAGCCATATCAAAATATCGATCCCTATCCACTCTATCATAACCATGAAGGAATTTAAAGACTGTCACCATATCCCCCCCTCCCTCTTCTAGCTTCGAGTGATGGTAAGTCTAATTCCCTCAGCCTCTCATCATAACTGAGATTGCGTATTTCTGGCACCAGTTTCTGTGTGTGTGTGTGTGTGTGTGTGTGTGTGTGTGTGTGTGTGTGTGTGTGTGTGTGTGTGTGTGTGTGTGTGAATGGGTATGGCTACGTAAGGAAATTGAAAGAAAATTTAAGATCCTCAGTACTTTCGAGTGTATTATCTACTATTCATCTTCAGAAGAAGCAGATTCCTCTGAAAATGGAGTAGTCACCGAGTCCAAGGCCTCACCACACGTAGCATAACCATACACATTTACAAAATTCACGTGTCTCGTGAAATAGTTTTATATATATATATATATATATATATATATATATATATATATATATATATATATATATATATATATATATATATATATATATATATATATATATATATATATATATATATATATATATATATATATATAATATGTGGCCACCTTGGCGTGGTGGTGATGCATACGACTTAAATTCGTCAGGTCAAGGGTTCGTGGCCCGCCATGACCTGAAGTTAGAAATAACAATATCTCAGGGTTACGGTCACACTTGCCAACACCTGAGTTCTTTTGCCAGAAAGCACAGTCCTTAGCCCTTGGAAGAAAAGGGAGTCCCTGGCGTAAAATCGATCACATTGATTTATATTAATGTCGTGTTTTCTCTGTATGGTATTTTCTTAAATTTTTTTAATTGATATCTGCTGTATTAATATATCTAGCTTTTACTTTCGCAATAGTTCGGTATTTCATGGATATCGTACATGTCACGAATAAATTTGTTGGACGAACGGTATTATAAATACCATGTGATGCCTGGTTCTTCTATGGATATTTAGACATTTGTATGGTTACTCATATTTATCATTATGCATCCTGGCATTTTTGCCCTTATTACAAATCGAGCTGGTCACGTTACGAGTCCATTACTGAGACTACACATCTATTGGTGTTCTCTCTCAACCTGGAGAGTGGGTAGGGCCTTACTGGCATGCCGCTAGCCTTGCCTTTTGGACCCTCAAGTAGCTATGGTGATGAGAAGCTTGCAGATCACCTTGGGAATTATTATTATTATTATTATTATTATTATTATTATTATTATTATTATTATTATTATTATTATTATTATTATTATTATTATTATTATTATTATTATTATTATTATTATTATTATTATTATTGTTATTATTATTGTTATTATTATTACTATTATTATTATTATTATTATTATTATTATTATTATTATTATTATTATTATTATTATTATTATTATTATTATTATTATTATTATTATTATTATTATTATTATTATTATTATTATTATTCTGGTAATGATGATTGAGAACAAGTTTCTTCGATTACTGTTTTTAACTGCTATTCATGTTAGATGTTTTCGTTCAAAGTGTTAAAGGCACGATGATCACAGACACTGTTAGTATCCTACATGATATAAAAGAAAATTCATTATTTTAGACTGGAGCGGGGCCGTCTGTACCTTGGATCCTTTGGCAGCTCAGTTTAGTCGATGAGTCACACTAGGATTATTTAGTGTGAAATATGTCTAACTGTGATATGCATAAGTTGAAAGTCATCAATAGGCTTCAGCGTGCGAGATATTGTGGATTCGGTTTTACGTCACGAACTTCCTTTTCTACTAAGGGCTAGGACGGTTGCCTTCTTGCCAAGGACTTTTTTTGGCAGATGTAGTCGTTACCCTGAGTGTATGCCCTTACTAACCTCAGTCCGTGACGGGGCGCGAACCCTCGACCTACCGCCTCAGAGTCGCGGACGCTACTATTTTGCCACGGAGACTACCGCGTGCGAGATATTATATAGCGTTCGAGATATTATATTTTCCTTTATTTTCGCCTTTTTTTTTTCATAGAGCGTCTGTAATTCTCTTCCAAATCTTGCTGTAGAGTGTTATATGTAGAGAGAAGAAAAGGATCAGATTTTGAATTGGTGAAGGATGCTGTATGCCCCATGCCAATATGTATGTAAGATGAATACTTTTACGTTTGCATGTGATTATTCATACTGTGCTACATTGCTCAATTAGAGCTACGTTAGAGATTCCCCATTTTACATGCTGACGATTATTTTAAACTTTTCGAATATTTTTATATACGAAAATGATATATCAAAAACCTTAAAATATATTTGAATGGGTACATTGTAGTCACTGTTAATTGGTATTCAACTGCAAAGTCGCCCATTGTATGTCATGGCGATGAGTATCCATGTAATATATGTATGAATATATATATATATATATATATATATATATATATATATATATATATATATATATATATATATATATATATATATATATATATATATATATATATATATTGCATATAGTGCCACCTTATTTTTCCTGTATCATATCTTGGATGCCTTTTCCTCAGTTTCTCTATAGTTGACATTGATAACGTAGGTTAGATCTCAAAAACACTTTCAAATAGAAGATAGACCGTGAATTTTGGGTTATGGGTCGCATTTGCTACTTTCTGCCTCTCTCACTTGGGATTTTTCCCATTCACGTCGATTTCTCTCCTTCACTTTCAGTTTCATTTTTCCCATTTCTCCCTTTCACTCTCAGTTTCATTTACTCCTCTCCCTTATTGTCGTCTAAAGAGAAAGGACTTATATATATATATATATATATATATATATATATATATATATATATATATATATATATATATATATTTTTTTTTTTTAATTCCTCCGTGTTCCCCTGCTTGTCGCAAGAGTCGATAAATGGGGCAGAGCGATGGGACTGGGAATCCCCTCCTCTGTAGTTTCTCTTCCCACTGAATCAGGGTATTTTGTACTGGGTAGGCCACTTCCATTATAAGGAAAAAATGGCTCTTGTGTATATACAGGGTGGTCCAAAAGTAAGTGGACAGTAAATGATAACATTTATTTTGAGATTACGTAAAGTAGGTGGACAATAAATGATAACATTTATTTTGAGGTTACGTATACATACAATTATATTTACTAACACAAATATTACATTGACAATTAAATTTTATTGTGAACAATAATACAAAACCCCTTAAATATTATCAACGCAGGTGCTCAAACTGTTTTCCATCACAATTTACACAGCTTTGAAGTCTGCCTCTTACGGTTCGACAGACATTTTTGCACAAGTCTGTCTGGGTATTAATTTCTTGAAATGCGTCTCTTATGTAATTTTTCAAATCACCGACACTTCTTGGTTTTCGACTATAAACTTTGTCCTTGAGTACTCCCCAAAAGAAAAAATTCATCACGGTCAAGTCCGGTGAACGTGCCGGCCAGTCAATTGGACCTCTTCGCCCAATCCATTTCTCAGGAAATGTTTCATCAAGATACTCACGGACTGCTCTTGAATAATGTGGAGGGGCCCCATTTGTTGAAAATAATATAACTATGTTATTGCATAGTTATGGAGAATCTACTAAGAAAACACATCTCTCTTCACTTGGAATCCTTTAACTTTTTGTTGGTGAGACAAAGTGGCTTCAGAGAAGACAGGTCAATAGTAACAAACTTATTAGAATTTTATGATGAGGTAAGCCAGATCTTGCAGGAAAGAGAGGGCTGGGCGCATTGCATATTCCTAGACATCCAGAAGGTATTTGATACCGCCCCACACGGGACACTTATTAAGAAGCTGCAAGTAATGGCGAGAATAGGTGGAAACGTCTTGGAATGGATAAAAGCTTACTTAGAGGGAAGGGAACTGAGGGTTAGAGCAAGACACTCAGAATCCTAATGGAGGAGGGTTAATAGTGGGGTTCCACAAGGTTCAGTTTAAGGCCACTTATGTTCCTTGCTTACGTAAATGACCTACCAGAGTCTATAAATTCACTCTTGAATATGTGACTTACAAGAGTCTATAAATTCATTCTTGAATATGTTTGCAAATGATGCAAAGATTGTGAGGAAAGTAAGAGACAAGAACAATGGTAGAGAACTTCATGAGTGGTCAGGAAAGCTGCTAATGAAATTCAATACTTCATTATGTAAGGTCATGAAAATTGGTACAGGTGCTAGAGGGCCCAAGCTTGGATACTCAATAGCAGGAGCAGAACTGCAAGAGACGGAGAATGAGAGACTGGATTGACTGGAGGACCTTATTTAACAACAAATATGTACAAGAAATGTACGACATCTTTTGTGAGAAATATGGAAAGATAGTAGATTGCTGCATACCTGTCACCAAAGTAGGTTTAATTCATGCCAGAGAGAAATGGTTCGATAATGAGTGTAAAAGAGCTAAGGAGTGGAGAGACAAATGCTGGAAAAGGTATAAGGTATAGGAGAAAAACCATAAATGCCTGGCAGACCTATAAAAGAGCAAGAAATGATTACCTAAATAAAAGAAGAGAGGCAGAGAGAGACTATGAAAGGGACATCACCAGGAAGGCCAAAGAAAATCCCAACTTTTCCACGGCTTTATCAGAGGAAAACTGGAGGTAAAAGAATAGGTTTTAAAGCTTAAGAGAGCGGATGGAAGGATCACTGAGACGGATGAAGAGATCTGCAGAGAATTGAACAATGAGTGTCTGTCAGTATTTACAGTAGAAAATACCCCACCCCCTCAGATTGCAGAGATAGAAGCTCATGGGCCGTTATTAGAGAACATCATCCTTTCAGCCACAGAGTTATGCAAAGCGCTGAAGGAGTTAAGATGTCCATAAAACTACAGGTCCTGATGATATATCCCCCTATGTACTGCAAAAATGCGCAAATTTAATATTAGCGGCACCAAGTATCATATTTAAAAAATCGCAGAAGTCAGGGAAGACTCCAAGATGCTGGAAACAAGCAAACGTGATAGCTATCTTCAAAAAGGGAAGGAGGGATACGGCTCTAACTATAGACCTGTCTCCTTGACCAGCATAGTTCGCAAAGTTTTGGAGAAACTACTAAGGAGACCTTTACTTGAAATCTTTCAACTTTTTGTCAGTGAAACAACATGGCTTCAGAGAAGGTAGATCAACAGTAACAAACTTATTAGAATTTTATAATGAGGTTAGCCGAATCTTACGGGAAAGAGAGGGCTAGGCAGAATGCATATTCCTAAACTTCCAGAAAGCATTTGACACTGTCCCACACGGGAGACTTATTAAAAAGCTGCAAGCAATGGCAAAAATAGGTGGAAATATTTTGGACTGGATAAAAAAAATTCTTAGAAGGAAGGGATCAGAGGGTTAGAATAAGACTATCGGTGTCTGAATGGAGAAGAGTTAGTAATGGAGTTCCACAGGGTTCAGTTTTAGGGCCACTTTTATTCCTTGTATATGTAAATGACCTACTAGAGTCTGTAAATTCATTCATGGATATGTTTGCAGTTGATGCAAAGTTTGTGAAGAAAGTAAAAAAACGAGAACAATGGTAGAGAACTTCAGGATGTTCTAAATAGTGTGCATGAGTAGTCAGAAAAGTGGCTAATGAAATTCAATATTTCAAAATGTAAGGTAATGAGAATGGGTGCAAGTGCAAGAAGGCCCAAGCTTGACTACTCGGTGGCTGGAGTACAACTTCAAGAGACAGAAAATGAGAGAGATCTAGAAGTAAACATACTGGCAGATTTGTCTCCAGAAATACATATAAATGGCATAGTAAGGGCAGCATATGCATTCTTATCAAATGTAAGGGTAGCCTTCAGGCACATGGACAAAGAAATGTTCAGAAATATTTATGTACCCTATATGAGGCCTAATCTTGAACATGCAGCCCCCTTTTGGAATCCGCACTTGAAAAAGCACGTAGTTAAGCTGGAAAAAGTTCAAAACATGCCACGAAGCTGATACCAGATATATGCAATGTCAGTAATTACGAGAGGCTGAGGGAATTTACTTACCATCACTCGAAGCTAGAAGATTGGGGGGATATGTCGACAGTTTTTAAATTCCTTCATTGTTATGACAGAGTGGAAAGGGATCAATATTTTGATATGGGTGGCACTAGAACTAGAGGTCATAGTTTGAAGCTTCGTAAAAAAACTTCTTTGCAAGATGTAAGGAAGTACTTTTTTAGTGTAAGAGTAGTTGATAATTGGAATTCGGTAAGCGAGGAGGTAATTAATGCCAACTCAATCTATAGTTTTAAGGACAAGTATGATAAGTATCACTAAGTACAAAATGGAATGGACCAGGAGACGGGAAGTTACGAGCTTTGGGCTCTTTCCCGTAAGCACAATTAGGGAATAAAAAACACACACACACACACACACACACACACACACACACATATATATATATATATATATATATATATATATATATATATATATATATATATATATATATATATATATATATATATATATATATATATATATATATATATATATATATATATATATATATATATATATATATATATATATATATATATATATATATATATATATATATATATATATATATATATATATATATATATATATATATATATATATATATATATATATATAGTGAATTTAATTATTTACCCCTACACCTACTTATTTTTAATCTGTGACATGCGCACCACAGTTGAGGGTGTCTGTAATGAAGCTTAACTTTTGGAGTGAATCTGTATATTCCATTTACTCCTCTTTATGTAGTGGGGTGAGGTTAATTTTGATGATTTTCTCTTTGCATGACACTCAAAACTTCGGTGTCTTTACTGTTGGGGGGGGGGGGATGCCACTCTTTTGCGATGTTGACCGTGAATATCTCGACAGGTGACGCTTGGAGTGGCTTCTCTCCCTCGCATTTTTGAGTTTTCGACTTTCTTCAATTTTTTTTCCTTACACTGTGGCCTTCACGTTTTCCCTTTTTACATAAGTTAAGAAATCCATAATCACCAACAAAGTTCCTTTGTAGTAGATTAATATTTTCTGAAAAAATCTATTACCGTATAACTTGAAAGAGATTGTCCATATCTCCAGAATAGTTATCTAAAGCAATCTCTGACAGTTCGAAATAGAAGAATTTGAGATATTTGCCTAATTTATGTTTAAGACTAGAGATAAGTACAGCCCTCCAGGGTAGTTTTGCTTTTATTTTCGCCAGAATTAGTTGGTGATTGGGTTAGAATAGCAGCAACTCTCGTGTGCATGTGAGCTCGTTAGACTCCGTGGGCGCCTCTTTAGAGATCTAGGGTTATTGATAAAATATAATCAATATAAGTTCGGGCTTACATTTGTAATGCAGCTCTCATGCAAAAATGATAATAATAATAATAATAATTATAATACTACTACTACTACTACTACTACTACTAATAATAATAATAATAATAATAATATTAATAATAATAAAAGTTTTTGTATGTATATATATGATAATATTCGATCTTTTACTGAATTAGATTTGTGATTGGACAGGACACACATCAAGAAAACGACTCAATCTTATGTTCATAGAAAATGGTCTTTCCATATAGAGATTTTGCAGGATAAACTAATATATATATATATATATATATATATATATATATATATATATATATATATATATATATATATATATATATATATATATATATATATATATATATATATATATATATATATATATATATATATATATATATATATATATATAACCAAATAAGCACATTACATATGTGAAAACATGAATCATTTTTTACCCCGACCGGGACTTGAACCTAGGACTTATAATTACTAAGTCAAGGCGCTACCAACTACACACCACAGAAGGTTAAAAGGAATCCAACCTTATAGCTTATATCTGCTATACTTAGGAATGAACGCATTCTAGCTGAATGCCACTATGTTCATATTACAGATTCCCCAACCTCACTCGTGGCTTCATTTTCGCATTTAATTCAATTCCCAATCTTATTCGGGCTATACAGTAACCAAATAGGCACATTACATAGCCCAAATGAGATTGGAAATTGAATTAAATGCGAAAATGAAGCCACGAGTGAGGTTGGGGAATCTGTAGTATGAACATAGTGGCATTCAGATAGAATGCGTTCATTCCTAAGTATAACAGATATAAGCTATAAGGTTGGATTCCTTTTAGCCTTCTGTGGTGTGTAGTTGGTATCGCCTTGACTTAGCAATTATAAGTCCTAGGTTCAAGTCCCTGTCGGGGTAAAAAATGATTCATGTTTTCACATATGTAATGTGCTTAATTTGTTATTGTATATCCCGAATGAGATTGGGAATTTAATTAAATGCGAAAATGAAGCCGCGAGTGAGGTTGGGGAATCTGTAATATGAACATAGTGGCATT
Organism: Halocaridina rubra; assembly: GCA_037179515.1. NCBI lineage: Eukaryota > Metazoa > Arthropoda > Malacostraca > Decapoda > Atyidae > Halocaridina > Halocaridina rubra. The sequence goes on from JAXCGZ010011759.1 coordinate 33,915, forward strand.
CAGATAGAATGCGTTCATTCCTAAGTATAACAGATATAAGCTATAAGGTTGGATTCCTTTAACCTTCTGTGGTGTGTAGTTGGTAGCACCTTGACTTAGTAATTATAAGTCCTAGGTTCAAGTCCCGGTCGGGGTAAAAAAATGATTCATGTTTTCACATATGTAATGTGCTTATTTGGTTACTGTATAGCCCGAATGAGATTGGGAATTGAATTAAATGCGAAAATGAAGCCACGAGTGAGGTTGGGGAATCTGTAATATGAACATAGTGGCATTCAAATAGAATGCGTTCATTCCTAAGTAATACAGATATAAGCTATAAGGTTGGATTCCTTTTAACCTTCTGTGGTGTGTAGTTGGTAGCGCCTTGACTTAGTAATTATAAGTCCTAGGTTCAAGTCCCGGTCGGGGTAAAAAAAAATGATTCATATATATATATATATATATATATATATATATATATATATATATATATATATATATATATATATATATATATTATATATATATATATATATATATATATATATATATATATATGTTTGTTGCTATAACCCCTGGTACTTTCAGACTCGTGCTTAGAATGCATCTCGTAGATGGCCTGTGGAGTTCGTGATTGTATATTAACGTTTTTTTTTAATTTGACAGGGGCAAAAATCTACATTCCCTCGCACTGTCCCCTATCGTGCCATTTCGAAATTCGAAAATTATGTTTACGAATTGTAATTTATTCGTGTTATTAAATTATTCTGATATTCTTCCTCTTCAAATAAGATATGATTTATTATGATGAAAGTGAGATAATTATATAAACCAGTGTGCAAAGGATGATTCCATTGTTCATTAGGATAAACAAAACACAATATAAGCAAACTTAAGAAGCTCCGTAAGTGGAGGAATCATCTCCAACCCAAGGATATCTTAAGGAATCCTCAATATGATTAGGACAGTTTATCATCACCAAAGACTCGTGCGATAGCCCCAGTGAACCCAGAGATCTTTGTGAATGTATTATTTATTTTGTGAATTTATAGTTGGTCAGTTTCTTCACGAATTTTGGAAGTTTGTGTGGACAAGCATGCCGATTTTACAGCTCGTATAATATATATATATATATATATATATATATATATATATATATATATATATATATATATATATATATATATATATATATATATATATATATATATATATATATATATATTGTTGTTTATAAAAAAATTACTGAAAAAAATCTATAATTTTATATGTAAATTTATTTAATTCTGTTTTGTTTATTTATTATTATTATTGTTATTATTATTATTATTATTATTATTATTATTATTATTATTATTATTATTATTATTATTATTATTATTATTATTATTATTATTATTATTATTATTATTTTTATTATTATTATTATTATTATTATTATTATTATTATTGTTGTTGTTGTTGTTGCTGTAAGATATCGTAAGCTTCTTCCCTTCACCCTGAATAAAGATTTCCCTTTTCTTGTTGAGTTTCTCTGACACTGAAATCTGCTGCTAGAATCTAAAAGACACTTTCAGATGAATTTTTGACCTTGAATATTAGGACATAGGTTACATGTAGAGCTTTCTTGGCTCTCTCCACATGGATTTTTCCCTTTCACATCGATTTCTCCCTTCACTTTCGATTTCACTTCTTCCCTTTCGATTCTTGGTCGAGAGAAGCTCCTTTCACATGATCTCATCATGAGGAAAAGGCGTCGATGTATGTCTGTTTTTCTTCTTTAAGCACAACGTGTGAGGATGAGAAGGAGGAGGAGGAATGAGATGGAGGCTGCCATGTTGACTGGGATGGTGGAAGTTAGAAGAGCGAGAGAGTTGTTCCAGTGAAGTCCAAGTGGATATGGCTCGTTGATGTTAAATATATTCTTTCATAATACGATTTGAGTCAGGTGAAAAGACCACAGCAGACCTTTTAAGATGTTGGGGGCCGCGGTAGCTCAGTGGTAGAGTACGCGAGTCGGGATGCGACTAATGCGAGTTTGAACCAGCCTCGGGGCGTTATGAAGGACGTCCAATCATAATACACCCAACTCCAGCCTGCTTGTGACTACCCCTTTATTGAATGGGGACTGCTTGTGATGCATGAAACTGCACTAGACCTATAAAAACAGCTCTCCAAAGATGCAGTTTTTTTTTCTGTTTGCTTCTAATATTCTAAAACAAATTTCTTGTATATATTTATTTCTGCATATCCTCCTTCAGTAAAATGTTGGTACTTGGGCATAGTATCTACTAGTTTTTGAAGTTTTTATCTTTTTATCCTTTCATGGCTCTTTGTTAGCTTCATGAATACAATATATTCATTCTTCATTCCTTTTATATCTCATTCATTTATTTATTTATATACTTTCTTTGTTTTCCTATTGTATAATAGACTTTATTTCTACTTATGTAAAATTTTCTTACAATATTTTTCATTATTTCATTATTTAAGTTTGTATATTAAATGACCAGTGCGTATAGGATGTAAATTTATTTATTTATTTATTTAGTATTTCTTCAGTAGTGTGAGATATATGTGCTATGTACAAGAGAAAGTACTCATCTTCTCTTTACATACTGTAGAATCCCTCCCATCCCCTCCATCCCATGAATAAGATTGGGATAAGATATGGGGTGGGAAAACGTTATTGAATCCACTGCACTCCTTCAGCCCCATTTAGAGTGAGTGCCACCACAGAAGAGGGGGGAAATAGGATGGAATTGGGGGGAGGGCCAAAATCATGGACTCCCCCCCTTTTTTTTTTAGCAAGGGCTAGGACGGTGCCCCCTTTCAAAGGGCTTCGGTTTTGGCAAAGAGTGACGGTTACCCCTAGTGAATGCCCTATCTAACCGCAGACCGTACCGGATTTCCAACCGATGACCTTACAAATCAAAGTCGCGTTATCTACCACCCGGCCACGGCGGTCACTACATAAGTGAAGTATGGGAAGAGGTTAACGGAGGGAAAACCCTCCCGCTAATTTTGTTAATATGTTATAAACTTTTTAACTCAAACCTCTCTTCCCGGGAATACATTTTTCTTTTTCAAGAACGAACAAAGTCTGGGGCAATTTTCACATCTTAATGTCGCTTTCTATTCGAGTGGCGGAGGAGTCGAAGCGCTAGCGAAAGCTCTTCCGTTAATTTTATACAGGAAATGAAGGCTTTTTGCGCCATTTTTGGGGATTAGAAAGCTTTGTCTAATGAATACTGTAAACATATTTTTGTGCGTTTATATATATATATATATATATATATATATATATATATATATATATATATATATATATATATATATATATATATATAATATATATATATATATATATATATATATATATATATATATATATATATATATATATATATATATATATATATATATATATATATATATATATATATATATATATATATATATATATATGTATTTCTTCATTTATTTATTGTGTATTGAGTGTAAAATAGAACATTCACAAAAATAAAATGCCTATAATTAGTATATATTTCTGTATACCATAAGACAGAAAGCACAGCTGCTTGAGTGTATAATAACACTCTATCAGAAAGAAAATTCTGTCATTGTAATATTTCTGGAAATAAAGTAAGACATTCCTCAAATTTTGGATTTGACTACATCTTGCCATATTCTTTAACAAATATCCCATTTTCTGTGTTCATAAACGCTTTCTTGGATGGGAGCCTCAAGGATTCTTTATTTCGATCCCACATTATAGTGTGGATACTCCCTTTCCACTCCTTGATTATTATTATTATTATTATTATTATATTATTATTATTATTATTATTATTATTATTATTATTATTATTATTATTATTATTATTATTATTATTATTATTATTATTACCCCCTGAGGGAGGGGGGTAAGAATCCTTCCTCCATGTTCCCCTGCGTATCGTAAAAGTCGACTAATGGGGCGGAGCGAGGGGGCTGGGAATCCCCTCCTCTGTATTTAATTCCCACAAAAAGTCAAAGTTTTGTCTTTGACTCAGCCACCCTTCTTATAAGGGGGAATATGGCTTTGGTATATGGATGGATGGAGTGTAAAATAGGGAAAATATGTAAAGAACTTTTTATTTTGAGAGAATATGTACTTATATATGAATGTATGTGTGTGTCTGTCTGTGTGTGTTTGTTTAGAATAAGGAGCATCCCAGTGAGCTATTGCTTTATCGTTGTCTCATAGAGCATTATACGAGGGGTTTTATTTGCTGTTACCATCGATTTTTCGTGGGAGGAAGATGTGGAGTGTTGGAGAAAGTGTGTTGGAGGACGTTCTCCATCTCTTTCTTTCTCTTATTTTATTGCATTTAGTTATCTCATTCTTCTCCAGGTGTCACATTGGTTCTAAGGTATGGCCACTCCGTACTACTCTTATGAGATAAAAAATGAGTTGATATACGTGTGTGTGTGATTACCTAATTGTGATTACCTAATTGTGTTTACGGGAAAGAGCCCAAAGCTCGTATCTTCCCGTCTCCTGATCGGTTCCATTTTTAGACTTAGTGATACTTATCATACCTGTCCTTAAAACTATGGATTGAGATAGCATTAACTACCTCCTCGCTTAGCGAATTCCAATTATCAACTACTCTTACACTGAAAAAGTATTTCCTTACATCCTGCAAACAAGTTTTCTTACGAAGCTTCAAACTATGACCTCTAGTTCTAGAGCCAGCCATATCGAAATATCGATCCCTATCCACTCTATCATAACCATGAAGGAATTTAAAGACTGTCACCATATCCCCCCTTACTCTTCTAGCTTCGAGCGATGGCAAGTCTAATTCCCTCAGCCTCTCATCATAACCGAGATTGCGTATTTCTGGCACCAGTTTCGTGGCATGTCTTTGAACTTTTTCAAGCTTAGCTATGTGCTTTTTCAAGTGCGGATTCCAAAAGGGGGCTGCATATTCGAGTTTTGGCCTCACATAGGTTACATAAATATTTCTGAACATTTCCTTGTCCATGTGCCTGAAGGCTACCCTTACGTTTGATAAGAATGCATATGCTGCCCTTACTACGCCATTTATATGTATTTCTGGAGACAAATCTGCCAGTATGTTTACTCCTAGATCTCTCTCATTTTCTGTCTCTTGAAGTTGTACTCCAGCAACCGAGTAGTCAAGCTTGGGCCTTCTTGCACTTGTACCCATTCTCATTACCTTACATTTTGAGGTATTGAATTTCATTAGCCACTTTTCTGACCACTCATGCAGATTATTTAGATCCTCCTGAAGTTCTCTACCATTGTTCTCGTTTTTTACTTTCTTCACAATCTTTGCATCATCTGCAAACATATTCATGAATGAATTTACAGACTCTGGTAGGTCATTTACATATACAAGGAACAAAAGTGGCCCTAAAACTGTGTGTGTGTGTGTATGTGTGTGTGTGTGTGTGTGTGTGTGTGTGTATGTGTCATGTACATGAATGTAAAGACAAAGCAGGTTCCTTTCTGTCTTTTTCTTCAGTGTTTATGAAACACCGGTGAAAGCTACACGTGTCAAGCTGTTTATAGAGCCTCATAAAGTATTCAAAATTATCATACTACTGGGTAATTTGGGCCTTAGGAGTTCAAATTTTATGAGAGCTGCGGAACTTGCAGTTTTGCCATAGATAATAATAATAATAATAATAATAAATAATAATAATAATAATAATAATAATAATAATAATAATAATAATAATAATAATAATAATAATAATAAAATAATCATATAAAGAATGAGCATGGTGATGTTATTAATAATGAAACGAATAACAATAAGGAAATGTTAATAACAGTACTAACAGTACTGATAACAATAATGAGATAGTAATAATGATAATAATAATAACGATAATAATAATAATGATAATAATAATAATTCTGTCTACCTTGGCTGTTTCCTCCTTTAATGGGGGGGGGGGTAGCCGACATAAAATAAAAAACAATAAGGGGATTACTTTGCTATATGGGCTATGACAAGGGAGCTAGCGACCGTTCAGATGGCACTGCTGGAGTGCCACAGCCCATCCTCCCGGCTCTTCCACAACCTGTGTCGCTTCACAACTGCCAACTCCCCTACTGCCCCTACCACAGGGCTTCCTCTGAAAGATGCGCCCCGTGGTAACAGCAGATGCCCATGAGAGCTGTGTCACAATTGCTCGCCACTCATTCCTATTCCTAGCACGCTCACTTGCTTCCCTCACATCCATCCTCTTATCATTCTGGGCTCTCCTTACTCCATCCATCCACCCAAACCTAGGCCTCCCTCTAGCATTTCTCCCATCAACTCTCGCATTCATCACCTTTTTCAGCAGTCTTTCATCATCCATCCTTTCCACATGGCCAAACCATCTCAGAACATTCATATCTACTCTGGCTGCAATTTCTCTCCTCACTCCCGTTCTTGCTCTCACCACTTCATTTCTAACCCTATCCAACCGAGATACACCAATCATACTCCTCAGGCATTTCATCTCAAACACATTTAGTTTCCGTCTCTCACTTTCATACCCCATAACTCTGATTCATTCATCACAATTGGCACAACCACTTTCTAATACAAAACTTTCTTAACATTCATTTCCAACCCTCTATTCTTCATCACTCCTTTCAATGCACCTAACACTTTGCATCCTTCATTCACTCCGTGACACACATCTGCTTCCACTCCACCATTTGCAGCTATAACTGAGCCTAAATAGTTAAGGTGATCAATTTCCTCAAGTGTCTCTCCATTCGACATAACATTCAATCCAGCACCATCCTCATTTCTTGTACACCTCATAACCTTACTCTTTCCCACATTTACTGGCAACTTCCTTCTCTCACACACCATTCCAAATTCTGGCCCTAACTGACACAGCTATTTCTCTGAATCTGCCACCACCACAGTATCATCTGCAAACAGCAACTGATTCAGCTGCCACTCGTTATCATCCCCATCTACCATTCTCAAACCTCGACCACGCACTCGCTCATTCACCTCTCTTACGACTCCAACAATATACAAATTGAACAGCCATGGTGACATCACACATCCTTGTCTCAGTCCCACACTCACTGGAAACTACTCACTCATTTCATTCCCTACCCTAACACAAGCTCTACTGGCATCATACAAACTCTTCACTGCATGCAACACTTTACCATTAATTTCATATAACCTCAAAACATTCCACATTGCCTCTTTATCAACTCTATCATATGCTTTCTCCAAATCCAAAAATGCAAAATACCCATCCTTACCCTTTGCTAAATATTTCTCATATAACTACCTAACTATTAAAATCTGATCTATACAACCTCTTCCTCTCCTAAAACCACTCTGCACTTCCGCGATTACATTTTCTGTCTTTTCCCTAATCCTATTAACCAGTATCCTACCATACACTTTTCCTACCACACTCAACAAACGTATACCCCTAAAATTACTGCATTCATACACATCTCCCTTACCTTTGTATAGGGGCACTATACAAGCAATCACCCATTCCACTGGCACTATTAACAACATAAAGCATATATTAAACACTCTTACTAATAATAATTCAAAGCATCATATATACACGTATAGTATATTTATAATGAATATGCGTGATTGCTCTCTCTCTCTCTCTCTCTCTCTCTCTCTCTCTCTCTCTCTCTCTCTCTCTCTCTCTCTCTCTCTCTCTCTCTCTCTCTCTCTCTCTCTCTCTCCTCTCTCTCTCTCTCTCTCTCTCTCTCTCTCTCTCTGAAATAAAAATATGTATACATTTATATTGTCCAATTTTCCCGTCTTATCCTTTTGTAAATATTGCACTCAATGTTTTCCTTCTAAGTATTAATTTCTCGTTATCTTTATCTCTCCCTCTCCCTCTTTATCCATATCGCCTTTTTTGCCGCTAATCCTTACTTCTGTCATGTATTCTTATTGCAATTTGCCTCCTCTTTAACGCTTTTTCTTCTTCCCTTCTTTTTCATCGTACAATTTTTTTTTTTATATTTTCGCACTTGCTTTATTTCATTCATTTTTTTTTTTTATTTTTTTTAGCCAGCCCTCTAAACATTTAAGATTTTCATTATTCATTTTACTATATTCTCTTCCGTTTATTTTATTTTTTATATGGCCACTTCCTTGTTTGTGCGCGCCCGTATATATATATATATATATATATATATATATATATATATATATATATATATATATATATATATATATATATATATATGCACTCCAGCAGTACCATCTGAACGGTCGCTAGCTCCCTCGTTATTGCCCATAGAGTAAAGTAATCCCCTTATTGTTTCTTTTTTTATGTTGGCTACCCCCCTATTGGGGAAGACAGCCAAGGTAGATATATATATATATATATATATATATATATATATATATATATATATATATATATATGAATCATTTTTTTACCCCGAGCGGGACTCGAACCTAGGACTTATGCTTACTAAGTCAAGGCGCTACCACTACACCACAGAAGGTTAAAAGGAATCCAACCTTATAGCTTATATCTGCTATACTTAGGAATGAACGCATTCTAACTGAATGCCACTATGTTCATATTACAGATTCCCCAACCTCACTCGCGGCTTCATTTTAGCATTTAATTCAATTCCCAATCTCATTCGGGCCATGAAATAACCAATAAGCACATTACATATGTGAAAACATGAATCATTTTTTACCCCGACCGGGACTCGAACCTAGGACTTATGCTTACTAAGTCAAGGCGCTACCACTACACCACAGAAGGTTAAAAGGAATCCAACCTTATAGCTTATATCTGCTATACTTAGGAATGAACGCGTTCTAACTGAATGCCACTATGTTCATATTACAGATTCCCCAACCTCACTCGTGGCTTCATTTTAGCATTTAATTCAATTCCCAATCTCATTCGGGCCATGAAATAACCAATAGGCACATTACATATGTGAAAACATGAATCATTTTTTACCCCGACCGGGACTCGAACCTAGGACTTATGCTTACTAAGTCAAGGCGCTACCACTACACCACAGAAGGTTAAAAGGAATCCAACCTTATAGCATATATCTGCTATACTTAGGAATGAACGCATTCTAACTGAATGCCACTATGTTCATATTACAGATTCCCCAACCTCACTCTTGGCTTCATTTTATATATATATATATATATATATATATATATATATATATATATATATATATATATATATATATATATATATATATATATATATATATATATATATATATATATATATATATATATATATATATATTTTTAAGAGTGTGACACCAGGACAGGCAGAAACTGCCCTCATCAACAAAGGCCCGGGCACGAGAAAATACCAAGACGAAGGAAAAGAAAAAGGTTAAGGGCAAGGCAGAGATGAGGTAATGTCACACAAAGGAAAACGACAGACAGAAAAAAAACAGTCAAAGAAAAGAGGACCCAGAGATATGGAGGACTAGGCTCTTAGATGACGATAGATCTGCTTTTTGAAGGATGAAAGGGCATAAGAATTAGGAAAGACAGAAGGAGGGAGAGAGTTCCAGATTCTGGAGGTAGATGGGAAGAAGCAGTCGCTGCACCGACCAATCCGCAAGCTACAAGTCTCCACACAGTACCTGTGAGATGAGGCCGCTTGGCGAGTGTTACGCGGCCTCGGCAGTGGAGGAGGGATGCAACTCGCCAACTCATCAGAGCAGCGATGGAAGTAGTAGCGATAGAAAAGCGAAAGGGAAGATACCTAACGGCGAAGAGAGAGAGAATCCAGGTTAGAAGTAAGTTATATATATATATATATATATATATATATATATATATATATATATATATATATATATATATATATATATATATAATTTATAACATACATTCTCTCTCTCTCTCTCTCTCTCTCTCTCTCTCTCTCTATATATATATATATATATATATATATATATATATATATATATATATATATATATATATATATATATATATATATATATATGTATATATATATATATATATATATATATATATATATATATATATATATATATATATATATAGAGAGAGAGAGAGAGAGAGAGAGAGAGAGAGAGAGAGAGAGAATTAGTGAATCATGGATCACAATGGTTCAGAACACCTAAACAGTGATAGTTGTCGTTTTGGCATGCATATTGTGTTCGTAGTATTAATTAGAAGAGAGAGAGAGAGAGAGAGAGAGAGAGAGAGAGAGAGAGAGAGAGAGAGAGAGAGAGAGAGAGAGAGAGAGAGAGAGAGAGAGAGAGAGAGAGAGAGAATTGACATCATATGGGAAGTCGGAGGCGGGGTAAAAGACTGCTGAAAACCTCAAATGAAATCGAAAGTGGGTTCCGATGAAATATCGAAAGCGAGAGTTGGAGAAAGTTTACTCGGTCTTCTCTATTGCAAAGAATCAATGTCAAGGTCATAACAGTACTGTAAATATGGCGTAGTAACTTATTGCTATTGCCTTAGCCAGGAAGCAATTTTAAACTGGAAATGGACATGGAGATATTTTAGAAAAAGTAACATTTCTAGTAAAGAAACCCTCCCCCTCTTATATTCACTCTTAGGCCGCTTTCACACCAAAGTGGCACTTTGCACGTGTCATCCACGTGCGACGTACCACTTTGGTGCGAAAGCGGCCTTAAGCTAGGGATTATTCCCTTATTACCATGAATTATAAGTTTGTCTGTATATGATATAAGGTTTCTCTCTCTCTCTCTCTCTCTCTCTCTCTCTCTCTCTCTCTCTCTCTCTCTCTCTGTGTGTGTGTGTGTGTGTGTGTGTGTGTGTGTGTTTAACATTGAAAACATCGACTGGGTCTGCAGAGATACTTTCATCAACAATTTTGACCGTGAATATTTGTGAAGGGTTGGATTTGGGGTCTTCTTAGCTCTCTCCTTGGAGTATTTCCCCTTTCACTCTGATTTCTCTTTAACTTTCGGTTTCATTTCTCCCTCTCACCTCCTATCCAGATAGGGAGAAATTTATTATTCGAGAAGTAAATGAATAGCTATATTGCTTGATTGAAAGGAATTTAGACATAGGTAGAGATAGAAAGAGAATGGGCACATTTCGGAGGTAGATATATATATATATATATATATATATATATATATATATATATATATATATATATATATATATATATATATATATATATATATAGTTCTGTTTCACGAGAAACACGTAGATTTTGTAAATGTGAATGGTTATGTCTACTTAAGGAAATTGAAAGAAATTTTGAGATCCTTAGTACTTTCGAGTGTATTTATCTACTTTTAATATTCAGAGGAATCAGTGAAAGCTGAAGATGAGTATTAAATAAATACACTCGAAAGTACTGAGGATCTCAAAATTTCTTTCAATTTACTTACGTAGCCATAACCATTCATATATATATATATATATATATATATATATATATATATATATAAATATATATATATATATATATATATATATATATATATATATATATACTTTTCTCAAGTTGAGAACGTACCATATGCCTTATATGATCTTTTCTGAATTCCAAATATGCAATTTCACTCTCTAATACGCGACAGGGGAGGTGCTTAATCTCATTCCATTTTCTAATTGGTTTTCCTCTGACTGTGAAGGCGGAGTTTTTGCTCAGCCTGAGGACCATTTTGAACAGCCATTGGATATGGATTGCATTATTCTTAGCGACATGTGCATACATTTATAATTAATATTTTGTTATTAATTTACGTCTATTTATCTTTACCAGTTTACCATTTACTTGCCGTTTCACTAATATTTTCATGACTTAATCCTATTACATTGTTAAGTATTTACATAATATTTATCTATCTATATATAATGTAGTATGTTGGCCTCAACCGCCCTTAAGGGCGGTTTACACGGTCAAACGGTTCGTCGAACGCGGTTCGACAGATAAGTGTTTAAGTGATGTTCGAACGTGTGAACGTGGTATTTGGATTTCGAACACGTTCGACAAACGTGTTCGACAACCAAATACCCCGTTCATACGTTCGAACTTCACTTCAAACACTTGTCTGTCGAACCGCGTTCGACGAACCGTTTGACCGAGTAAAACTCTCTTAAGATATGCTTCAGCTGATAGGTCTTGTGGACATAAAAAAGACTTTCTAGGACAGTTCGATATTAAGTCCTCCTTCAGTTACGATTCTCTCTCTATGCCCTTCATCAAAACTGAATATTCTTGGATATTCGCTACACATCTCTTATGCCTTCATATCTTATAAGTCACAATACTCCCCATCTCTGTCTTTCTTTATGTTTTCTTCGTGCCCAGGCCTGATGAGGGTAGATTTATTTATTTGAATAAAATATGGTGCCCCCATTCTCCCTTATAAGGGGGATGACCATGCCAAAGAACACGTATTCACCACGAGCTAAGATACACCTCAATTACCCCTCTTAGATGCGCGAGGATTTATAATTTTTGTATTTAGATGTATTCACGTTCACCTATCAAAGTAGTTATATTCTTTTTGTGATAATATATTTACCTGACTAGATTTTAAAAGGATGTACCTATTTATTTTACTTTTTTAAATGTATACCTCCCATTTTATGTTTCTTGGTACATGTAGCAGAGAGAGAGAGAGAGAGAGAGAGAGAGAGAGAGAGAGAGAGAGAGAGAGAGAGAGAGAGAGAGAGAGAGAGAGAGAGAGAGAGAGAGAGAGAATATTCAATAAGAATAGGAGAGGACACGTAACAACAGCCCAAGTGAAATCGAGAGTGGTTGCAAGAGAAATATTGAAAATGAAAGTATTGGAGAAAGTTTACTTGGACTTCCTTAGAGCCTATATTCAAGGTCAAGGACATTGAAACCCAGTAAAAGAGGTTTAACAACATCTAGCTATTGATGAATGGAATAGGAATAAATTGTACGTTAAGAATAGCCTCTCTCGGATTAGATTTTATTTCTTTATATTGTTATGCTTAATTTAAAATACCTTCCTAGGGTATATTGTACTACACACACACACACACACACACACACACACGCACACACACACACACACACACACACACACACACACATATTAAAGGAAAAAAAATTGAGAACTTTTTCGTGAGGAAGAGAGAGAAGCTGCCGTCCAGTTTCTGCCTTGAGGGAAATCTAGAAGAGTTGCCAGACGTGGAGCCATAACACCACATTACCTAATTTTTTGTGTAAACTGGGGAAAGCTCTTAAGCCGTTTTACCTGATCCTGTGGTTCTATATATTGTTAAAATCAGTATCCTTCCCATTTATATTAACTAGTTAGTTAGTTTGATACACGAAAAAATTGAATAATAAAAGAAAAAAAAATTACCAAATACCCACCTGTCAACAGTACTGAGTTAAGTTGCCAAGTAGTACAGCAGTCCTATTTTCTTCATTTTTTTTTTGCTTTTCTTTTAGCTTTCTCTTTTACTATTTTGTTATTTTGTATATATATTGAGTTAAATGTAAAGTCTAAATCCCGTGATAACATATCTTGGTTAGCAAGTCAGTTTATCAGTTAGGAAGAATATATAACAGAAACAGGTGGGTGCCACCTCGAACACAAATTCGAATTTTCCTTCAGGTTTGACTTTTGTTTTTGTTTTTCTTTTTATACTTAAATTACCATGGTCAAGTTTTTAAGTTAAGATGTGTGTTACCAGAAAGGAGACAAACTGAGTCACTAAATAGCACTTATATGGAGATATAAAAATTCTGTGTGAAGGTAAATTAGAAGTTTTTCTCTTTTTTTTTTTTTTTTTTTTTCTCGTCTTCTTTCTATATTCTGTGAGAGGGAGAACATAAAAATGAAGCCATCTCTGTCCCAAACCTCTCCCACCCATGGGTCGGGAGAAGGGGTAGTCATCAGAGGACTTAAACAGAGAATCAAGAAGTTAGAGGAAATGGTTACAAGCCTTGATGAAAAAATTCGGAATATGGATGGAGAAATGAAAGAGAATGAAACACTCAGAGAACAAATAAGATCTTTGGAGGAAGCAAATAAAGCACAAGGGCAGGAGAGAAAGGAACTAGAAAAAAGAATAAAGAAGCTGGAAGGGGAAAAGAGTCAACTAGAATCTAGAATTTCTAAACAAGAAGATAAAAACAAACAGCTAAATGACAACCTAAAGGAATTAGATGTTAGTTCACTGCTCTCTTCTGAGAGAGACGAGATTGCTGCTTGGAATGTTCAGATTAAGGAAAACATTGAACAGTTCAGAAAAGAGTTCCAGGAGCTGAATATGGAAAATGATGCCATGAAAACGTCCTTTGCTGATGCACTAAAGGGGAATGTGGCAGTAAAAGAGGCTGTAAAGGTGGTGGCACTGGAAAACATACAAACAGTTGACTATAAAGAGACAGTAATCGAAAAAATGAAAGACGTTGTGATGGAAAGGGCAAACCCACTCATCAGACAGGCACTTGATAAGGAGAAGACAGTGGTAATCTCAGGCATAAGTGAATCCCAGGAGCCAACATGGCAGGGGAGACTTGAAGAAAATAAAGCTAACGTTGTAGACCTGATAAGAAAGCTTGGAGTAGTATGTGGTCCTGAGGATATTGTAAACATACACCAACTAGGTAAATATTCGAGGGAAGGAAAGCCGAGACCAACAAAAGTAACCTTTGAGAGAGGGGAGACATGTAGGGAAATATTGTTGAGAAAAAAAAGTCTAAAAGACCTTCAAGAATGCAAAGAAGTGTTCATTAGACGATACAGAACACAGGAAGAGATGGGAAAGATCAAAAACTTGTTGCAAGAGGCAAGAAGGTTAAATGATGAAAGAAATGAAGAAGAGAAGAAAAATTTTCGTTACAGAATACTTCCAGACAAAGGGGAGATAAAGAAGATAATGACAGAAGATCAGGGGATGGGGCCTCATTAAGATTGTTATACACAAATGCTGATGGATTAGCTGGTAAGGCAGTAGAATTAAAAGATAGGATTCACAACAGTAAGGCAGATATAGTAGCAATTACAGAGACTAAGTTGAGTGAGGACATAAACAGTGTCACAGTTTTTCCTAAGGGCTTCAGAATACTAAGGGTCGAAAGATCTGAGAGGACTGGTGGAGGGATAGCACTGCTCATAAGTGAGAGGATTCAAGTTGAAGAAATAAACTTGGCTATAGAAAGTGAGTTCAGGGAATTTCTTGTTGCTCGCATAAATACTGGGTCAGAGAGCATTATAATAACTGTTGTATACAACCCACCAAGGAACCAAAATAGGCTTGAAATTTATGAGGAAAGTCATATAGGTACGATTGAAGTCATAAACTCAGTTGTTAACATGGCGCGGGAGAAAAAATGTAGGATTTTGATTATGGGAGACTTTAATCATAAAGAGATAGATTGGATAAATCTTGACCCACACAGTGGTGAGGACTCATTTGGGGCAAGATTCCTAGATTGCGTACAAGGGAATTTCCTACACCAACATGTAATGGAACCAACAAGAGCCAGGGGTGGGGATGAGCCATCACTACTTGATCTGGTGTTCACAGATAATGTGTTGGATATTGAAAATATTGAGTATGAACCACCAATTGGAAAGAGTGACCACTGTGTGTTGTTGATGGAGTATATCATTGAAGACATTCTTCCTGAGAGTAGAGGCACTGAGGACATGAGGAGGAACTATCCGAAAGGAGATTACATCAAAATGAATGAGCTTTTTGCAGTTATTGACTGGAGAACCTTATTTTACAACAAATCTGTACAAGAAATGTATGACATCTTTTGTGAAAAATATGGGAAGATAGTAGATTGCTGCATACCTGTCACCAAAGTAGGTGTAATTCATGCCAGAGAGAAATGGTTCGATAATGGGTGTAAAAGAGCTAAGGAGTGGAGAGACAAATGCTGGAAAAGGTATAGGAGGAGAAAAAACATAAATGCCTGGCAAACCTACAAAAGAGCAAGAAATGACTACCTAAGTAAAAGGAGAGAGGCAGAGAGAGATTATGAGAGGGACATCACCAGGAAGGCTAAAGAAAATCCCAAGCTTTTCCACAGCTTTATCAGAGGAAAACTGAAGGTAAAAGAACAGGTTTTAAGGCTAAAGAGAGCGGATGGAAGCATCACTGAGACGGACGAAGAGATCTGCAAAGAATTGAACAAGGAGTTTCAGTCAGTATTTACAGTAGAAAATACCCCACCCCCTCAGATTGCAGTGATAGAAGCTCAAGGGCCGGTATTAGAGAACATCAACCTTACAGCCACAGAGGTATGCAAAGCGCTGATGGATTTAGATGTTCATAAAGCTACAGGTCCTGATGACATATCCCCTCATGTGCTTAAAAAATGCGCAAACACAATATCAGTGGCACTAAGTATCATATTTAAGGAGTCACTGGAGTCGGGGGAGATTCCAAGATGCTGGAAACAAGCAAATGTGATACCTATCTTCAAAAAGGGAAGGAGGGATACGACTCTGAACTATAGACCAGTTTCCTTGACCAGCATAGTTTGCAAACTTATGGAGAAACTACTAAGGAAACATATCTCTCTTCACTTGGAATCCTTCAACTTTTTGTCAGTGAGGCAACATGGCTTCAGAGAAGGAAGATCAACAGTAACAAACTTATTAGAATTTTATGATGAGGTAAGCCAAATCTTACAGGAAAGAGAGGGCTGGGCAGATTGCATATTCCTAGACTTCCAGAAAGCGTTTGACACTGTTCCACATGGGAGACTTATTAGGAAGCTGCAATCAATGGCTAGAATAGGTGGAAATGTCTTGGAATGGATAAAAACTTACTTAGAAGGAAGGGAACAGAGGGTTAGAGTAAGACACTCAGTGTCTGAATGGAGAAGAGTTAGTAGTGGAGTTCCACAGGGTTCAGTTTTAGGGCCACTTTTGTTCCTTGTATATGTAAATGACCTACCAGAGTGTGTAAATTCATTCATGAATATGTTTGCAGATGATGCAAAGATTGTGAAGAAAGTAAAAAACGAGAACAATGGTAGAGAACTTCAGGAGGATCTAAATAATCTGCATGAGTGGTCAGAAAAGTGGCTAATGAAATTCAATACCTCAAAATGTAAGGTAATGAGAATGGGTACAAGTGCAAGAAGGCCCAAGCTTGACTACTCGGTGGCTGGAGTACAACTTCAAGAGACAGAAAATGAGAGAGATCTAGGAGTAAACATACTGGCAGATTTGTCTCCAGAAATACATATAAATGGCGTAGTAAGGGCAGCATATGCATTCTTATCAAATGTAAGGGTAGCCTTCAGGCACATGGACAAGGAAATGTTCAGAAATATTTATGTAACCTATGTGAGGCCAAAACTCGAATATGCAGCCCCCTTTTGGAATCCGCACTTGAAAAAGCACATAGCTAAGCTTGAAAAAGTTCAAAGACATGCCACGAAACTGGTGCCAGAAATACGCAATCTCGGTTATGATGAGAGGCTGAGGGAATTAGACTTGCCATCACTCGAAGCTAGAAGAGTAAGGGGGGATATGGTGACAGTCTTTAAATTCCTTCATGGTTATGATAGAGTGGATAGGGATCGATATTTCGATATGGCTGGCTCTAGAACTAGAGGTCATAGTTTGAAGCTTCGTAAGAAAACTTGTTTGCAGGATGTAAGGAAATACTTTTTCAGTGTAAGAGTAGTTGATAATTGGAATTCGCTAAGCGAGGAGGTAGTTAATGCTATCTCAATCCATAGTTTTAAAGACAGGTATGATAAGTATCACTAAGTCTAAAAATGGAACCGATCAGGAGACGGGAAGATACGAGCTTTGGGCTCTTTCCCGTAAACACAATTAGGTAATCAATTAGGTAATCACACACACACACACACACACACACACACACACACACACACACACACACACACACACACACAGAGCCTGGTGAGTTGGCAGATGTTTGCATATAACAGAAATCACAGACATCTTTGTTATCTTAAGCAGATCTGACTTGGTACTTAATTTTTACTTAGGATACCAAGTTTTGCCATTCTTTTTTTGTGTGTTCAATGAACCTGTTGAGTAGACAGACATTAGCACACAAGAGAAAATATAATCTTCATTTGGGAAGTATGGTAGAGAAATTATAAAGACTAAGGAATACCTTGTAATTTTAAAGCTCTATATTTTAATCTTGAAAGTTTTGTTAATTTTGTTGTGGCTACTCTTGTAACTTGAGCAGGATATGGTGCCCTTGTGAAAATATCTGAACCTGTAAGCAAACTTGAAACTATTCTTCCTCTCTTTGAAAACTATCTTTTAGCCAGTTATAAATTTATATATCATGGTAATGATTTCTTTGATTTATTGCAAATGAATTGTAGTATGGGTCGGGGATGAAAAATTGTTGAAAAGCCAGTTGAATATAATAATTTACCTATATAAGGTATTGATGTTGAAATAAAATATGATACATTTTTTGTAGCTCACATTGATATAATTTTGTTGTGTTTGACTGAATTCAGTATTTATGAAAGACATTATACTGTGTTAATTTCTATTATGTAGGGAAAATCTACATGTAATGGATTATTTATTGCTTTTATTAAAATGAGCCTTGCTTTGTCGAGTGAATCTGTCATTTTTATAACATTTCAGTCTGTTAATAATTGTTACACAGAAAATTTACCTGAGATTTATTGCATTTTGTGTATCAGGAGACGGGAAGATACGAGCTTTGGGCTCTTTCCCGTAAACACAATTAGGTAATCACAATTAGGTAATCACACACACACACACACACACACACACACACACACACACACACACACACACACACACACACACACACACACACACACACACACACACACACACACACACACACTTTTGTTCCTTGTATATGTAAATGACCTACCAGAGTCTGTAAATTCATTCATGAATATGATTGCAGATGATGCAAAGATTGTGAAAAAGTAAGAAACAAGAACAATGGTAGAGAACTTCAGGAAGATCTAAATAGTGTGCATGAATGGTCAGAAAAGTGGGTAATGAAATTCAATACTTTAAAATGTAAGGTAATGAGAATGAGTACAAGTGCAAGAAGACAGAGAATGAAAGAGACCTAGGAGTAAAAATACTGGCCAATTTTTCTCCAGATATGCATATAAATGGCATAATAAGGGCAGCATATACTTTCTTATCAAATGTAAGGGTATCCCTCAGGCACATGGACAAGAAAATGTTCAGATATATTTATGTAACCTATGTGAAGCCAAAGCTTGAATATGCAGCCCCATTTTGGAATCCGCACTTGAAAAAGCAAGTAGTTATTCTGGAAAAAGTTCAAAGACATGCCGCGAAACTGGTGCCAGAAATACGCAATCTCAGTTATGATGGGAGGCTGAGGGAATTAGACTTGCCATCACTCGAAACTATAAGAATGAGGGGGGATGTGGTGACGGTTTTTAAATTCCTTCATGGTTATGACAGAGTGGATAGGAATCGATATATTGGTATGGCTGGCACTAGAAGTAGAGGTAGTTTGAAGTTTCTTAGGAAAACTTCTTTGCAGGATGTAAGGAAGTGCTTTTTTTTTAGTGTAAGAGTAGTTAATAATTGGAATTCGCTAAGCGAGGAGGTAGTTAATACTAACTCAATCCATAGTTTTAAGGACAAGTTTGATAGGTATCACTAAGTACAAAATGAAACGAACCAGGAGACGGGTTGTTAGAGGTTGGGACTCTTTTCCGTAAACACAATTAAGTAATTACACAAAATGACCGTAGCCAACCACATCTTCCATTCCCCAGAAAAATAATTTACTTTATCTCTCCCAGCTTGACTCATTGGGGATAAAGAATCACTGCCCTCCCCCACCAAATTGTTTGGATCACTCCCATTGTATGTGGTTAACGTCACCTGTCGTGGGGCTCAACAGCCATAGGTTTTTGTAAAGTACATAAAACTAAATTTTCCTACACAAAACTGACATTTTTTTTGCATGAAACTCGTTTTATTTCTTGACATTCCATTATTTATATGTTACAGTTCCCATGTTATGAGGTAACTTGAACATTATGCTGAAGTGACGTTAGTTCACATTGATATTTAATATATTGTAAGCCTCCAATACAACAACTCAGCATTACGTTCACATGTGATAGTCTCAGCATTGCAATGCGTTCATATGTGATTGTGTCAGCAGTGCATTGCATTCACATGTAATAGCCTCATTAATGCTATACGGATACGTGTAATTCTCAGCCATTCAGTGACTTTCATGTAATATTCTCAACAATGCAGTACATTCAACTGTAATTGCCTCAGCAATGCAATATGTACGCATTTGATAAGTCTCAGCAATTGAGTACATTCACATGTATCTCAGCATTGCATTACGTTCACGTGTGATAGTCTCAGCAGTGCACTGCGTTCACATGTGAAAGTAGTGTAGTTTATTCACATGTAATAACTTTATCAGTACAGTACGCTCACACGTGAGTCTCGGCTATGCAGTACACTCACATGTAATGGTCTCAGCAGTGCAATACATGCAGCATAAATAGGCTTAGCAGTGCAGTGCGGACACATACAGTGGTCTTAACATTACAGTACATTCACCTGTAATAATCTAAACATTGCATTATGTAATACAGGTGATAGTCTCAGCGATTCAGCACGTTCACATGTGATGGCCTTAGAAACTCACTACTGTCACATATGTAATCTCAGCAGTGCTTTACATTTACGTATGATAGTCTCAGCAGGGCGTTGTGTGCACAAGAGATAGTCTTCTCAATGCAGTATTCACATATGTAATTTCAGCAATGCTGTAAGTTCACATGTGATAGTCGCAGCAGTGCAATACATTCACTTATGATAGCCTCAGCAATTCAGTATTATCACATGGGATAGCCTCAACAATGAATACGTTCACATTTGGTAGCCTTAGCAGCGCAGTACGTTCACAAGTGATAGTCTTAGCCATGCAATACGTTCACCTGTGATAGGCTTTGAAGTACAGTACATTACAATACATTTACCTGTGATTGTCTCTGCAATGTAGTGCATTCGCACATGATAGCGTCAGCAGTGCAGTAGGTTTACATGTGATAGTCCCAATAATGCAGTACAATCACGTGTTGCAATCATAGCAGTGCAATACTTTCGCACATAATGATCACAGCAATATAGTATATCCATATGTTATAGTCTCAGGAATCCAATTCATTCATATGTGATTAGGCATTGAGTACTTGTTGTTCCGGTTTTACGTCACGGTCTCCCTTTTCTACCAAAGGCTAGGACGGTTGCCTTCTTGCGAAGGCCTTGTTTTGGCAGATGTAATCGTTACCCTGAGTGCATGCCCTTGCTAACCTCAGACCGTGACGGGGCGCGAACCCTCGACCTGACGCCTCAGAGTCGCGGACGTTACCGCTTGAGCCACGGTGACGTTCACATTTAATAGCCTCAGAATGTAGTACTTTCACGCTCACGGCAAGACATTTAGCATTCTCTTTAGATATTTGACATTGAAAACTAAGTGCAGCTCTCGACAGATACTTTCTTAAGCTGTTTTGACCGTGAATATAAGCACTGGGTCTTGCATATGGGGCGCATTTGACTTTTTGGCTCTATCTCTGGACTTTCACGGCTATTTCTCCATTCATTCTCGCTTTCGTTGTTCACTCGTTCATCCCGTTTTACGATAAAGGGTTTTAATTCTGACTCGAATTTTGATCGAAGGGCTCTATCTTCGATGAATACATTATTGACCAAAGTGACAGTTAGTTGATGTGGGTCTTTGAATTTGGGAAATAAAACCTAGCAGTAGAAGTGTAGAACAGGTATGCGTATGCATGTGCGTGGAAAAGTTAATATGTATATTATAAGTATAAACAGTATTATGTTATACAAGTCCATACATCATGCATTATTTTGTTTTGTTATGATAACCAACTTTTGAAACCTTGATTTTCGTATTGGTGTCAGTGAAAAAAGTTAAATGCTTCGCCCAAAGAGAGAGAGAGAGAGAGAGAGAGAGAGAGAGAGAGAGAGAGAGAGAGAGAGAGAGAGAGAGAGAGGAGAGAGAGAGGAGAGAGAGAGAGAGAGAGAGAGAGAGAGAGAGAATTTTTCTGCCGTTGTACTTCTATATTTAGATATTTAATATGTTAATGATTTATTCCCCCCCGCTTAGCGGGAGCAGAGATATTAAATCCTTGGACAAATGCTATGTACTTAAAAACCACGCATAAATTAAGTTCATTTTATATTCACTTAATAAGTTCATTTCTATAATAATTTATTGAGATTATTTTAATTATTTTAATGTTTACAGCATGCATTTGGTCTGTAATGCCAACTTCATAACTCAAGAAAGAAGATTAGTTTTTAGTATATAATATTATGTATGTTTTTGATTCCATATACCTCTCTTACAATGGACATTTCTCTCTCTCTCTCTCTCTCTCTGGAAAATCCAACATGGGATTACCTTTTTCATAATTTTACAAAACCACAGCTTCAGAAGCACTGTCGACAGTTAGGACTGTCTAAGATATGGCAAACGAAGGAGAAGTTAATAGACATGATAATGAGAAATCATCATTCTTCTCGGAGGGATGAGGCGTCTCGCAACAATGATGACCAGCCTTCAGATACTCTTGCTAGAGTCCTCGGAGAATTAGAAGGAGTAAAGGAAAAATTAGCCATAAAGGATGTCGAAATACAGCAGCTCAATGAAATCATTCAAAATGCACACGTTACAATTAACCGTTTAAATGATCGTATCTCTTTGCTGGAAGAAAAGATAAGTGACCAGTCTACAAGAAATACTGCTCGTCCATCGAATGACAAGATGCTTTTGATCGGGGATGAAAATTTAACGGAGGTAAGACCATCTGACCTGGGAAATGAATGCTTCATCAAGACTATCAAGGAGGCGACCATGGACCTCATTAAATGCTGGGGAGATGAAAGGCTAGACTGGATTCCAGGTAAATGTGTTATTTATTGTGGTGGTAATGATCTGAGAGAAAATGAAAACTTGAGTCATATTTTTGATGATTTAGGACAGTTAATTTCCGAATTAAAGGATAAAAATGGTAACATGGAGCTCTTTATATGTGAATTGGTGCCAAGCACAGACGTTGAACTTGATGATAAAGTATCTCAATATAATGAAAAACTTAAACATTGGTCTGATGTGAACGGCATAAATGTGATCAACACAAATTTAAACTTCAGGATTGGCACCGGCGAAATGGATGATATGTGTTATTATGTGGAAGGAGAAAACCCAAACTCAGTGTTAAACAGGTATGGGGTGCTTAGGCTATTATCAGTAATAAATAAACAATGTCATCATCTTAAATTACACGAAAATTTCAAAAGATCCATAAACAATTTTAAACAAGATAGCCATACCCCTTCACCGAATAATGATAATAATGACTCACCCGATTCTCAACGAATTACTAACTGGGGTTTTCATGCACAATCACGACAGCCTCATCACTCGATATCGAATAGACATAAACAGATAGGCCGATACGAAGAGAGAAACCCTTACAACCGTGGTAACAGATTTATGCCAAGGAATAATCAATATAAAAGTTATCACCAGAACCACAACAACAATGATAATTGGTACGAGCATAAACGTTTTTCTGATCACCGTATGAATAGCCAGTCAAGGGGATGCTTCAACTGTGGCGAATATAATCATCGCCAGTCGAGTTGCCGTTATGACCATCGAATTCGCTGCAATCTTTGCTACAAGTCCGGTCACAAAAGCCGTATGTGTAATTTACATAATAAAAGCTAGGAGTTTGGCCAAGAAGAAGGTGCCACTAATATAAATGGTGTGCTACAAGTAAATAAGGAACTTTTAATGATAAGATATCTAAATGCTAGATCTTTATTATGTCATTTTAATGAAATTGAATTAATGTTATACAACAATGATACTGACATTTTATGTATATGTGAAACTTGGCTCCATTCCTGTATTGATGATAAGTTTATTAAAATCTCTAATTTTAATGTTATAAGGTGTGATATGGGAAATGGAGGAGGCTCTTGCATTTTTATTCGTGACAATTACAATGTTAAGTCTATTTCATTCGATATAGAGAGGGTTGAAGGCGTTGACGATGTGTGGATCCAAGTACAGCATAAAAAATTTCCCTCTTTTATTATTGGATGTGTTTATCGTCATCCTGGGGCCAAGGCATCATCTTTTTCTTATCTTTCTGAGGTTTTTAAATCAGTATGTTTAAAAAATAAGCCTGTTTTTATTTTAGGTGATTTTAACGATGACTTATTTGTTAGAGGTAGCAATATGATAAAGATAATCAATAATCTAAGTTTGAAGCAAATAATTGATAAACCAACTAGAATAACTTCGAATTCCTCCACTTTGATAGATCTTTTAATCACAAATAAAAAAGAAATGATAGTCAAGTCAGATGTATTTCCGAGTCCTGTTGCTGATCATGAGATGATAACGGTAATTATAGACATACGTAAACCCAAACCGGAACCCCAAACCATGACTTATAGGTGTAGAAAGACAGAAAATGAGAGAGACCTAGGAGTAAACATACTGGCAGATTTGTCTCCAGAAATACATATAAATGGCATAGTAAGGGCAGCATATGCATTCTTATCAAATGTAAGGGTAGCCTTCAGGCACATGGACAAGGAAATGTTCAGAAATATTTATGTAACCTATGTGAGGCCAAAACTCGAATATGCAGCCCCCTTTTGGAATCCGCACTTGAAAAAGCACATAGCTAAGCTTGAAAAAGTTCAAAGACATGCCACGAAACTGGTGCCAGAAATACGCAATCTCAGTTATGATGAGAGGCTGAGGGAATTAGACTTACCATCACTCGAAGCTAGAAGAGTAAGGGGGGATATGGTGACAGTCTTTAAATTCCTTCATGGTTATGATAGAGTGGATAGGGATCGATATTTCGATATGGCTGGCTCTAGAACTAGAGGTCATAGTTTGAAGCTTCGTAAGAAAACTTGTTTGCAGGATGTAAGGAAATACTTTTTCAGTGTAAGAGTAGTTGATAATTGGAATTCGCTAAGCGAGGGGGTAGTTAATGCTATCTCAATCCATAGTTTTAAGGACAGTTACGATAAGTATCACTAAGTCTAAAATGGAACCGATCAGGAGACGGGAAGATACGAGCTTTGGGCTCTTTCCCGTAAACACAATTAGGTAATCACACACACACACACACACACACACACACACACACACACACACACACACACACACCGATCAGGAGACGGGAAGATACGAGCTTTGGGCTCTTTCCCGTAAACACAATTAGGTAATCACAATTAGGTAATCACACACACACACACACACACACACACACACACCACACACACACACACACACACACACACACAGAGGCAATTCAGTTGACATACTCCGTATTTGATTGGCGGAAGATGTCACCGTTTCCCTTGGCACTCTACCGCGTGGTATCAGGAGGTCTTTGGGAGAAGGGAAGTGTGTGAGGGGGGGGGGTAATGAATGCCAGAGGAGGATGTGTTGGTGGGATCCAGGTGATAAGTATCTTAATTTACTTGCAAGTGAAATCGAAAGTTACAGCCATTAACTAAAGTGAAAGTTTGTATTGTATATTTTATTCTAAGATCTGTAATTATAGCTACCGTCGCAGCTTTTTTTTTTTTAATTTGTTGATTGTAAATTACAATCATTACACTTTCAACTCGGTAGTTTTTCCTATCTCCTCATTGGGTCGATGTA
Source organism: Halocaridina rubra (assembly GCA_037179515.1). Taxonomy (NCBI): domain Eukaryota; kingdom Metazoa; phylum Arthropoda; class Malacostraca; order Decapoda; family Atyidae; genus Halocaridina; species Halocaridina rubra. Next base: position 59,669 of record JAXCGZ010011759.1, read on the forward strand.
TTTTAAAAGTCTCCTGGCAGCCATTGTTATTTTTGGCTTAAGGTTTTACGGTCGGATGTCTTTCCTGACAAAAGCTTTCCAGTGACTGGACTTATGGACGTAAATTGCCATTATTACTGCTCACTTGCTGATCGGTGCCACGAATTATAAACTTTTACAAAGCTTGCATAATAATAGTATATGAATAGAATATAACAAGAATGAATTAGTATTTATGCTCGTATCTGTGTTATATGTTATATCAGTATATCTTGGGCCATACTTTCCAAGTGGTTAGAATTTTTGACACAGGAGTTGGCAGACCCGCTATCGAGTCCGCCGGGTGGCGCTAGGAAGGGCATCTAGCCTAAATTTTCAAAGCACACTGTGTCAACCCCCATTTTGGGGACTAATAGTGACACTTAAAACGAGGTTAGGTATTATATCGATATATCAATTCTTTGAAAGAATGGTGAAATATTTTCCTCTATGATTTAGTGTATTAATACATTTATTCAAAGTTTATCATATAACCAGTAATATATATGGCGCACATATTTTGAACGTTTTCTTGTATTTTCATACTTTTTTTTTCATAGACAAAGGAATCATATAAATTAATGTGCATAGCGTAGGTGGTAATGCGTACCGTGCAAAATTCCATTATTACTCGTATTTTCTGCTCTACTTTCAATTTGGGTCTTTCCACTAAAGAAAAAGTTGTCATCGGCCCACTTTCCAGAAATAGAAAGGTAGAGAGGAAGGAGAAACTCCGAAGATGGAATCGAGGTTAGGAAAGAGCTGGAGAAAGGGTAGATGGGCTTTGTAGAAAGTGGAGTCGAAATCTGTATCGGCGTATCGTGTGTTATTGAGATTTTTAGGTTAAAAGAAATTGATATCTTTAGTTTTGAGGTCAACATGTCACGTTCTGCAGTAGATTTCTAGTTCGGATGACTTTTGTTATGTAGTTGCTTCACTTCATGGTTTAGGAAACGGAAACGTTATCTGTTTTATCTGTCTAATTCATTTCCTGTCCGTACAAAGCTTTTGGGAAAGAATTTTAGATTCATTTGTATATGCCTGTATTTAGGTAGTAATGTCTCGATACCTCCTCAAGATGCTCTAAATTCTTCTAATCCTCTCTCTCTCTCTCTCTCTCTCTCTCTCTCTCTCTCTCTCTCCTCTCTCTCCTCTCTCTCTCTCTCTCTCTCTCTCTCTCTCTCTCTCTCTCTCTCACACACACACACAATTAGGTAATCACGGAATTTGCTTGCCTGCAGCAACAAGACAAGTTCCCAATTCAGGCATAAAAAGTTTGTCAATTTTCAAAGGTGTATATGAAAAAGTATTAGAACCATAAAATAATAATAATGATAATAATAATATAATAATAATAATATAATAATAATAATAATAATAATAATAATAGTAACAATAATAATAATAATAATAATAATATAATAATAATAATAATAATAATAATAATAATAATATAGTAATAATAATAATAATAGTAATAATAATAATAATAATAATAATATATAAAACAAATAAAGCCTTTGGTGAAAAGAGAGAAAGCTTGAAAAAGATGGTGAGAAGAAAATCGTTCTCCATTCATGGAGAGAAATCTCCTGTACAGTCCCTGTGAAAGTTAACAGGCGATACGCTCAGAGCAAGAAGTATAAGCAAGGTCGAGAAGATAGTTAGTAATCATGTTGCTAGGTTCGCCTAACTGCATGCTTCCTATTCGCAAGGATTTCTTCATTTTTTTTAATTTTATTTATAGACATGCAGTCGTGTATGTAGAATTGATGACATATTATTTTATTTCATGTAGTTAACTGATACTTCTCTCAGACAAGTATAAACAATGTAGTTCTTGCGATTGGATAAAACGATATTTCGCTCTCTATATTATTCTTCATAGGGATGATACAAGGAATATAGTGGTGTCTCTCTTTTAGCGCCTTCTCTTTTAAGAATATTACATAAGAGATTGAGAGAGAGAGAGAGAGAGAGAGAGAGAGAGAGAGAGAGAGAGAGAGAGAGAGAGAGAGAGAGAGAGAGAGAGAGAGAGAGAGAGAGAGAGAGAGAGAGAGAGAGAGATTACATAATAGAAATTACTGATAATGATTCATACAGCATCTATTCGGCAGTTCCTTTTGGCCTTAAGAAGAGAATCATGGCGTGCCTTGTGTGGCATTCCCTATCAACTTAGCAGGCTGAATGTTTACACCATTAGATGTGTGGATGTAGTGGTAAAGTAGTATCTCTATAAAGTCTGCCCATCTTTAAAAGACAAATAATACCTATACTGAAGCTCTCATGTAAAAGAAAGAAGTTCTCTTGCCCTCAAGAATGAATCAATAATACCTATACTGAAGCTCTCATGTAAAAGAAAGAAGTGCTCTTGAACATATTGAGAAAAAGAAAAAGTAGCAGCTTAAAGACGAGGCAGAAGTAAAAGAATGATGCACAGTATGGAAAGAATGAATAGGCTGAATGAACAGTCAAAGATTTAAAGGCCTAAAACTGTATGGCAGGATTAGCCCTGGGATGAAATGTTATGATCAATCTGTATCGTAAATGATCATACTCTGAATTCGATTAAAGAAGAGGATGCGCATGTGCTTATGCACAATAGCGAGTTTTACGTCACGGACTCCCTTTTCAACCAAGGGCTAGGACGGTTGCCCTCAAGCGAAGGACTTCTTTTGGCAGATGTAATCGTTACCCTGAGTGCATGCCCTTGCACTTATGCAAATTATCTCTTCAATTTACTTTCTACTCTCGTACTCTGACTTGGATTGCTTTCTATCTTATTTTCTCTGAAGATGACCTTGAGAGAGTCCA